>JAJOOI010001894.1:0-34434 GCA_029582585.1 Solanum bukasovii | reverse complement strand
ACCTTTATGATCCATTATGACTAGAATCACCTAGTAATGATGAATATGATTAGAATACCTTGAAAACTAGGTTTGAATGAAGGTTGCTAGAACTAAAGGTTGAATGTAAGGCTTGTACTCATGAATGTTGATCACTGGGGTTTGAAGGTAAATCCAATATGATGAACTATGAATGTTAAGGCTTTGAGAGTAAAGTCTATATGTGAGATTAGAAGATTAAAGAATAGAATTGTGGTAGAAGGCCTATACCTACCTAATCTACATTATGAGTGCGTAAGTGCACAAAGTGATAGAATCACTTGAGTTATGTTAGTATCCATGTCTAATGTAGAATTTTACACATGGCATTATGCATGGTCATAATATGACATGAAAGGTTCCCTCACGTAGAATGATTCTAGGTTGAAAGGTTTTCTCACCTAAAATGAATCTAAGTCTTTGGACTTTAAGATCTGATGAGGCTTGTGGTGATTCCCGTAAATGACCTTTACATGATAGGAATGTGTGGTGAGTTCCCTTACTCCTAATTAGTTAAGTATGGGGAGTGTGAGGTGATTACCCTTTATGTATATATGACTCCCAAGGCAAGCGGTGATTACCAATTAACCTTTATGTTGATCATGGAGGCGATTACCTATGATCCCTATGTGTTGATGTGGAGGCGAATACCTACATTACACATTAAAATGGATATGGAGGCTAATACCTATATCAGCTTAAAATGAATATGGAGGCGAATACCTATATTCCTCTACTAATGAACATAGAGGCGAATACCTATGATTCATTGATATATATGACTTGAGGTGAATACCCTTATTTTTATGATTCCATGATATGTGTGGCTTGAGGTGACCTCTCTTGTCCCTCATGATGAACTAAACATTTATGCCTTGAGGTGACTCCCCCTTGCATTTATGAATATGAGCATGATTAGTGTGGATAGTAGGTCTAGATACCTCTCCACTTCATGCATGACTAAGAGGTGATTACCCTTGTCTTTATAATGTTAATAGATGATGAACGTGAATGATGAACCTAAGTGTCTAGCTTAGCATGGGTAGGATTATGGGGTCTTGTTCATGCATGGCAACTCATGAGATGTTTTCTCTTATATGATGTATGCTTAGATATGATTGTGCTATAGTTGCCTTTCTTGACATGATATTATTGACTAAGGTGATAGTTCCCTTGTCTATGTGAAGTAAGCTAGTAATGAGACCAAAGTAGGGTAAATATGACTATGATGATTTCAAGGTTATACTTAGTGTGAAGGGTAGTATGGGGTGCCTTTCATACATTGCACAAGTGTGCTTTGAGGTTACTTCGAAGTATGGTTCCCATATGGTAAGAACAGCTTAAGAGTTGACCATGTATATAGGCTATGATTGAGATGTTCAAAAAGGGATACTTGGCTTGGGTGGTATTATGGGCTGGTATTCATGCTTTGCACCTGTATGCTTTTGAAGTTACCTGAGAATGGTTCTATTATGGTAGAGGTGACTAAGAATCAATTATGCTTATATGATGTTTATGTTGAATACTTGGCTTATTATGATTATGACCTATCTCCTATGCTCATTAACTATGTCTTATGTTGACTTATGTTTATATGATGATTATGCTATGACTATGTTATTATCTTTTATGCTTATGTCTCATGTTGACTAACCATTTGAGATGCTTTTATGATATTGTGCTAGCTTTCATACTTGGTACATTTTGTACTAACGTATATTGCCTACATTCTAATCAAATGTAGGGTTTTGGAGATTAAGTTGCTTTGGAGTCTAGGTTTCTAAGGTGCATAAAGAGTTGAAGATTCGGTGAGTCCTCAGGGATTCGAGGAAAACCCATTGTTCTTTTATGTCATTTCTTTATGTTTTAGACTATTGTATGAGTTGTGTCCCAAGAGTTCCATCTAAAGTGTTTTAGATGTTTTGAGAAAATAGTATAGAAATACTACCCCTTGATTTTATGAAAAATGACTTCGATTGTAAAAGGTTTAAATTTTCCCATATTTTATATTATCTTATGTTCAGAATATGCTAAGGGTTTGTATGCAACCCCTTCGGGGTCAAGTACGCCATGTTACATCTAAGGGGTACCCTTGGGTCGTGACAGACCCAAATACCTTTAATTTAATTGATCATGGGCCACCTAATGCATTTTTCGGTGAGAGATATTATCGTTTGAAGTTGACACAAAATTTAAAAATTGTTGGGTTAATTGTTGGACTATATATGAACTCATCTTGTAACCTATATCTTATATTGTAAGGCACATGCTTCTCCAATAAAGTCTTCGAGAACTGAGCCCAAGTCATTGGAGGTGGCTCAGCTGGCCTAAAATCAATATATGCTCTCCACCATTGCTTAGTTGGCCCCTCTATCTGGAATATAGTATAATCTACCTTGTGCGACTCTACTAAGCTGAAGTTATGTAACCTCTCCTTACAACTCACTAGAAACATATGACCATCCTTTCCTGTAGCACCAAAAAACCTTCGAGGACCCAACCTGATAAATAAATTGACCATCTTTTGCTCATCGGAATACATAAATGGCCTAGCTACAATAGGTTGAGCACAATCACCTCTAGAAAAACCTCTAGATATGGAGCCTCAGTAATAGCAAGCTACACTTATAGAATTTGAGCACCCCAAGCCGCTACTTGAGCGTGTATTTGTGCATCATCTCTTGAAGAGCACTCAAAACACTAGGCAACGTCCTTACCTACAACAAACCCTCCAAATAGCCTAGGATTCTAACCATGGTATCCTAAAGAATTTGTGTGTCTACAAATCTTATCGGAGGCTGGTCTCTCCCCACGTATTATGGGTGATGTTATACCTCCTAAATCTTAACATCAAGCTCTGGTGATGGTGCCCTTTGTTATCCCCAAGAAAGCACCATACCTCGTGCCTTACTTTAGCATATAGGTCGATGTCTATCTCAAACCCTAGTTGGACCTAAATTGTTGGTGCAGGAGCCTCGCGCTCACCTACTAATGACCTTGTTTGTACCATGTGATAAAGAATATACCAATGAAATTTATAAGTTAATAGAGTGAAGAACACATAAAAAGGTGGAATATTCTTTAAAATGCCATATTGTAACACCTCAAAATTCAGTAAGTTGAGTTGGGAAAGACAATTGCAAATTTGGCTACTAGTGCAGGTAATACGAGCCTTCCTATACACCATAAAAGGTCTTATCGTCCATATAAGGCACTCGTGGAAAGGAAGCCTAGAAGTTGGATTTTCAAAGCTTATGAACTTTTTCCATGGACCAACACGATGATCCATAGGAAGACCTACGACTCGTAGGAAGTGGTCCATAGGAGAGGTCTCAGACTTGGTAAAATATTTTTGATTTTTAGGTTGTACGAGAAGGTCTTACAACCCATCGAGAGGTCTAGGGACCATGGAAGTGGCTCGTCGGTTTGACCTAGATTTTCGTACTTTCAGTAACTTGACCTATAGACCACCAGGACAATCTGTAGAAGGACCTATAGTCCGTAGATGGGTCCGTATGGTTGGTCAGATAGTTATTAAGGCTGTTTTGGTATTTTCCTACCCATCTAACACCTAAAATATGTCATTTTGATGCTATATCTAAGTTCTGTAATTAAATTTAGTTTTCAAATTCTACGTATTCCCTCTCACTCACTCCAAACCCCCGAAAGCTCCCAAGGTTCTTCACCAAAATTCTCTTCAAGGCTTTTCTTAAGAGGATTAGGGTTTTTCAAGCTTCCTTCTCCACTTCAAAGGCTAGAGTTCATCAAAGGTATCGGGAATTCATCACTGGATCCTATCATCGATTGAGCCCCAAGATGTTCTCCATTTCTCTTTTAAGATTTTCACCCAAATCTCTAGGATTTTGTATGATTCTTCTTGGGTTCACTTAATTTTGATTTAATTGATTATACTTGATCTTATTATCATGATTTGATTCAATATACATGTTTCCAATGCTTTCCTATGAACGCATGCTATATGTCTATGATATGATCATGAATTAAAGCTTTGAAAGCATGTATGTATGAGGAATTGTAGTGACTATGATTCTAGGATGCTTTCAAATAAAGTGTCTCGTATTTTATGAAATTATGTTTCTTCCGATTGAAGTATTCCTACTATGAAAGATTTCTATGATTTAGCCACTTTCTATTGAAGTGTGGTTTCAGTAAGAAAATATTATTATGATTTGGATACTTTCGATTAAAATGTCTTTTAAACATCGATTTTGTTATGAAATCATGATTTTAAAAGGATTTTTTCTAAGATGTAAAGTTTATGATTGGATAGATCTTACATTATCAAGTATTATGATTAATCTTTATGATTTCTGTTTGGAATTTACTTAGCACCGAGTGGACTTGGGTGAATCCCAACGTCTTTAAACTACGAGCCTGCATAGGACGTTTCAAATGGAAGAATTTTCTAGTGGATCCACCTAAACTTAAGTATAAGGTCCTTACCTTGGCAAGTAGGACAATCTCTTTTTAGTGTGGGAGCAAGACACGGGATTCCATGTTATAGCTTTGATGGTATATGTAGGTTAACGGTAAATAACCCACAAAATATATGATTTCTCACTTAGCTTATTTTTTATACCTATATTATGACTCTTATATTGCATTGACCTTTTCATGATTTATGAACTAATTTTACTTGGTTGGTATTTTTCATTTGGTCATGTATTATCATGTTCATGTTTATTTTATGCATTTCCCCATATCTGGTACATTCAAAGTACTGACTCATACATCTCTTGTGCCTATATTTTTTTGTAATATAGGGTCTGAATTTCCATCAGATGGATGTGGCTAGTGGATTGATTCAATTTTTTTTAGCTTATGGTCAATCCTCATGGTTCGAGGGCATGATCACACATTATGAGTTTCTTGTCTATTGTAGTTATTTCAGTTTTCAGACTTCTTTCATGAGCTAGGGGTTCATCCTAGTCACTTCTATTCTATAGAGGCTTATTGTCAGACTTAGTATGTTTCCGCTCGTGAGGATGTTGTTCTCTGATTTTGGTATTGCTTATAAGGTTGATGTTGAGACTTATATTTCACTTTCATGCTTTATTCTCTTTTATTGTTCATCTTAGTGTCATGTTTATGGAAAGTGTCTTGTTTAGGGTGTCTCGGATCCTATTCGACACATCATGTCTAGGGGGTAGTTTGGGTCATAAAACATGGTATTTAGAGCATCAGGTTTTAAAGATTCTAGGAGTCTGACAAGCCACATCGAGTAGAATCATGTTCATAAGTGTGAAGCGCGCCGAATTTATGAATACGCCACATTTATGAATAGGAGGCTATAATATGTTCTAGGAAGCTTCACTTGTTTCATTACTCTAAAGTCTTGCGATAGAATTGAACTCTATAAGGGTCTTCTTCCTAACTATTGTTTTATGTCTTTTCATATAATGCCTCCAAGAAGAGATCCATTGAGAAGGAATGTGAATGACAATGTGGAATCCAAAGTTCCTGAAGTTCCAATTAATTCATTGGCCGATAAAGTCTCACATGTTAAGTATAGGGCTGCTTTCCAAGTATTGGCCCAAGCCATGAATGCTCAAGCTAATAGAGTGTTTATAACTCCCGTGAACCCAATAGTGGGTATGACGACAACAAAGGGTTAGAGACTTCACAAAGTTGAATCCTCCAGAATTTTATAGATTAAAATGGATGACGATCTACAAGTGTCCATTGAAGAAATCTATAAGATTATGGAAATTATGGGAGTAACTCCAGTGGAAAGGTGGATTTGGCCACTTAACAATTGAAAGGGATTGCTAAAGTTTGGTATGATCAATAGAAGGAAGAAAGGGCTTTGGATGTGGGTCCCTAGGATTGGAACAAGTTTGAAGAGGCATTTCTTGATCAGTTCTTTCACCTTAAGATGAGGGAAGCTAATGTGAAAGGGTTCATAAATCTAAGTCAATGGAACATGAGTGTGAAGGAGTATTCATTAAAGTTCACTCAATTGTCCAATTATGCTCTGACAATTGTTGTAGAATCTAAGGCATGACTGAGTAAGTTTGTTTTAGGTGTGTCAAAATTAATGGTCAAAGAATGTAGAACCACCATGTTGATCAAACAAATGTATATCTCAAGGTTATTGACTCATGCCCAACAAATAGAGGAGGAAAATCTAAAGAAAAGGTTAGAAAGTTAAAAAGGGCAAGGAAGGATGGTGGTGATTTCTCACTCTAGGTCTAGTGGATATGGATGTTCTCTGTTTTGGCAAAGGTTCTCCTTCCTGAATTAATATAGTGCTCTAGTTAAAAAGTTCAACAAGGATAGGGTTCCTACCCCAGCGCCTCAAAGTGGTACTCCTAGTGGTCAGAATTTCCCCTCTTGTAAAACGTATGGTAAGAATCATCTGGGAGAATGCTTAGCTAGTTAAGGTTAATGATTTGGTTGTGGAAAGATGGGCCACAGATTTAGAGATTTCCCTTCTCATTCTAGCAAGGGTAAGGATGGTCGTCAGGTTCAGTCTAGTGTTTTTTGTGGTTTTAGTGGTGCTCCTTGTCAGAACAGATTCTATGTTATTCAGAATCGACAGGACCATGAGTGTTTTCCAGATGTGGTGATGGATATGTTGCGAGTCTTTCAGCTTAATGCTTATGAATTTCTTGATCCAGGTGCTATATTGTCTTTAGCGACTCCTTATGTGGACATGAAGTGTAATGTCAGTCCCGAAATTCTTTAGTGTAATGACTCGGAAAATGGTAGGATGAACTAGAGCCTAATCGTGAGGGTCAACGTCAAGGTACGTGTTAGACTCCGTAATTGAAGGACCTCTTTTAGGTTTGGTATGGGGTTGCAAGGGCTTGTGCCAAGGAAAGGGGGGGCAAAGCCTCGCCAAAATCCAAGGCTGCCCAACCCTTGACCAAGCACTGACAGGGTTCACGACCACCTTCACGACCAGTGGTCCTGACCATGGTCCGTGAAGACCCTTTGGCCTTGTGGGAGTTGTGAAAAGTTGAGAGAGCTACTGCCTCAAAGACCACAGGGCACCACCACGAGCCGTGGTGCCCTTGAAGGTCCGTATAGATGATCATGAAGTCCACTTAGACACTTGAGAGGGCAAGGCATGGAAGCCTTGACACTGCCTCCATGACCACGACTCATGGTCTTGACCACAGATCGTGGGAGGTCTTGTGGACTTGCCTTAGGCCCTTGAGGGCTTGGCAAGTTGGAGGGGCACACTGGTCAAGGGATCATGGGCACCACCACGAGCCATGGTGCCCTAGACGACCCGTTTAGATGGGCGTGGTCTCTGACAGGGTTGCCCAAGTTGGGGGTTTTTAAGTAATTTCGTTTTAATTAATCATTAAGTGGAGTTGTTTTTAATTGTTTTATATCACTAGTATATATAGTTTTAAGTCTTAAAACAATTAATTTACTCCTTATTTCCCCAAAACCCAAATCAAATCAAAATAGTTCCTCATTTCAAAATTTATCTCTCTAGAAGTTCCCAAAGAAGAAGAAGCAGAAGAAGTGGGAGTTAGGATTTGTGGATTCAAGGTGTTCTTCCTCAAATTTCTTGGGGATTAACAACAAATTTATGGTGATCCTTAATCTAGGGGTAGCTTCCACCCCTAGAGTCCATTCAAAGTTAGATTTCAAAGTTTTCAAGTTTCTAAAAAACTTAGGGTTTTACTCTAACTCATGGGTTCCTTCTTCAAACATTTTCAAATGGTTATTAATGACAAATTATGATTGAATTAGTGTTTGATTGATGATTTATGATGAAAATACTCTATGAACCCATGAAATTTCTCAATTTCCTTAACTGTGCCTTTATGAAGTCGGTTTGTTGATTATGAAAGTATGTGAATGGAATTTGTATCAATTGCTTTAGGTTATTGAATTGTATCATTATCCATGCCTTGTTGGTGTGTTGGTGATTTGAGATTCATGTCCTTGAAAGGCATAGTATGAGGAATTTAGTATTATCATGATGTCTTGTATACGAATGTGAATCTAATGAAGGTGATATGATCTTGTCTTGAATGTAATTGTGTTATTATTGAAAGGCTATTTCTCAATTTGACACTTATGAATGTTGATGATGGAATGTGAAGGCTTTTTCATGATAATGTATATCTTGAATTGGTAGGATTATGCATCCTTTTCTTGTATAAATGAAAGTAATGTGGATTGATGTATCTTGAATTGGTAGGCTTAAAGTATCATTTTCTTGTATTGATGAATGTGACCTTGAATGTTGTATCTTGAATTGGTAGGTTTAGGCATCTTCATCTTGTATATTGAATGTGTCTTGACTTGATGAAAATGAATCGATAGGTCAATCGCATTCCTTTCATAAATGAATGATGAAGTATTCTAAGCTATGTCTTGAACCGGTAGACCTAGTGTTGGTAGCCATTCATGATGAGTCTAGAATCTAATGTGACGATAAACCTTGAATCGATAGACCTAGTGTTGGTTGCCCTTTCATGTGTGAAATGATGAACCTTGTATCGGTAGACCCAATGTTGATGGCACCCTTCTTGGAAAGTCAAGAGCTATCCTTAATGTACCTTAAATCGGTAGACCTAATAGTGTTGGCCCTTTATTGTGTAATGAACTTTGGGCTGGTAGGCCTAATGTTGGTAACCCTCTCAAGTACAATAATGTTAATGAAAATGAACTAGTCTATAGGAATGGAGGCTAAGCATCAAGTCGATATAGTAAGATGGAAACTCTCCCAATGATAGACTAGGGTTCCAATGAACATCTTCATATCCCATAACTATGTGCCCACATAGGATATTAGCTAATGGTTTCGACCTATGCTAAAATGTTACCGGTCCTACCATAGGCAAGTAGACCACCTCTTTATGATGTGGGGCTATATGACACTGGATTCCATGGTTATCTCTCATGGTCTATGTCGGTTAATGCCTATTCCCATCATGTGAGATTTGCATTATGGTTTCTTGAGAAGTTCTATGAAGTGTGGGTGGTAGTATGGAATGCCATCTATGCATTGCACGAGTAGGCTTAGAGAGGGTCATAGTGAGTTCTCCAATGTCTTAATGACTAATGAATGAAAGTGCTCTTAATGAAGCTAATGAAAAATGTTGACTTGAATTTCTAATGTAATGATGCATGCTATACTTGGGTTGTAGTATGATTTTCTTTCCCTTGTCATGACTTATGAAATTTTTATGTCTCTTATGTATAGGTATTGTGTAAAGATGGAAATGATGAATGGTAAGTTCACTTTTGGTGGCCTTAATTTGGTATCTAGTGTGGATGGTTGTATGGGACGCTATTCATACATTGCACAAGGTATGGCTTGGGGTTGCTTGAGGTGAAAGCTTAATGTAATGAAATGTCTTCTATTGATGATTATGTTCTAATGTGAAGAAATGACTTGTATTTTGGTTATGTTTGTATATTATTCCTCTTATACTTATGTTCATGAAGTTTTCTCAAATTGGCATAAAAGCATGACTTTCAAATAAAATGTCCGTTTTAAGCATGTTTTTGCATGGTCATCATACTTAGTACATTTTTTAGTGCTAACACATATTTCTCTTATTTTACTACAAGTGTAGGTTCCGGCAAGTGAGTTTCTTTCTCTCTAGTTGAACCTTGAATTGAGATTCCTCCAAGACTAAGTGGTATGTCCTCATAGATAGAGGACAAGTGTTTAGATGTTTCTTTTCTTTCATGTAATACACATATGTTAGATCTTTGATTGTAAAGAGACGTGACCCTACTTTTGTTTCAAGATATTGTTTTAGATGGCCATGTGAGACAATAGACTTCCGTTGTTTCAAATGTTTTAATGGTTTTTAGATTGTATGGATTTAAAGAAAAGTTTTAATTCCGTACCATTTTCCTTATATCGAATGTTATGAATGCTATGAGGCTTGTATGAGACTTTTCGAAGTCTTGTACGCCGTGTTGCTTCCAGGGTATAGGCTTGGGTCGTGACATTTAGGAACCTTTTTCCGTCTCTACTCTTGTTGGTTATTCTATTGTTGTTAGAGGAGTCTATAGATATTGCCTAGTTAAAGTTTCTCATAGAGTCACTCCAGTTGATCTAGTGAGCTAGCTATACATGATAGATTTTGATGTCATTCTTGGGATGGATTGGCTTTATTCTTGTTATGCTCTCATAAATTATCGAAATTGATTAGTCACATTTAAGGTTCCGAATGAATCTATTATAGAATAGAAGGGTGGAAATTCAAAGCCTATAGGTCAATTTATCTTTTGCCTAAAGGTTAGGAAAATGATCTCTAAAGGATGTATCTATCATCTTGTTCGGGTTAGAGATACGGATTTTGAAGACCCTACTCTAAGGTCAGTTCCTTTGTTAATGAGTTTCTTGAAGTGTATGATCTTCCATGTGTTCTTCCCTAAAGGGAAATAGACTAGGTATTGACCTTCTTCCCAATACACAACCTATCTCTATTTCTCCTCAACATATTGCTCTGGCAGAACTTAAGGAGTTAAAGGATAGTTGAAAGATTTGTTGGATTAGGGTTTCATTACATCGAGTATCTCACCATGGGGTTCTCTAGTGTTGTTTGTTCGAAAGAATGGTTCATTTCGTAAATGTCTTGACTATTGGCAATTGAATAAGGTCACGATAAAGAATAAATATCCAATTCCAAGGATAGATGACTTCTTTGATCAACTCCAAGGTTCTAGTTTCTTCTCAAAGATTGATCTTTGATTGGGGTATCATTGATTGAAGTTAAGGGAAATGGCATTTCGAAGATGGTTTTTTGAACTCGGTATGGTCACTATGAATTCTTGGTGATGTCATTTGGTTTGACTAATACCCCAACGACCTTCATGGATCTTATGAATTGAGTGTTCAAGCAATACCTAGACATGTTTGTGATTATATTCATTGATGATACTTTGATTTACTCACGGAGTGAGGATGGACATGTTGATCACCTAAGGATAGTTTTGCAAATCCTTAAGGATTGTCAATTGCATGTTAAGTTTGACAATAGTGAGTTTTTTGTTAAGGTTTGTTACTTCCCTTATCCCTATTATTTTCGGTGAAGGTATTAAGGTTGATCCTAAGAAGACTGAGGCAATTGACTGGCCTAGACTTCTTTCCCCTTCAAACATTCAAAGTTACTTGGATTAGGTCGGTTACTATAGAAGATTTGTGGGAAGATTTTCCTCTATTAATTCGCCTTTGAATTCGTTGACTCAGAAAAAGGTGAAATTTCACTGGTTGGAAACTTGTGAAAAAAGTTTTCAAGAATTAAAGGATAGACTCACTTCAGCCCTGGTTTTGACATTACTGGAAGGATCCAATGGGTTTGTGGTTTACTGTGATGCTTCAAAGATTGGTCTTGGTTGTGTGTTGATGAAACATGATAATTTCATTGCTTATACTTTGAGGCAAATAAAGGTGCATGTAAAGAATTATCTGACTCATAATTTGGAGTTAGCGATGGTAGGTTTTCTTTGAAAATTTGGACACATTATCTCTATGGTATTCATGTGGATGTGTTCACCGATCATAAGAGATTGCAATATGTGTTTAAGCAAAAGTATTTGAATCTTCAGCATACTAGGTGGCTTGAATTATTGAAAGATTATGATATGAACATTCTCTATCATCCAAATAAGGCAAATGTGGTTTCTAATGCTCTTAGTCGACTATCAATGCGTAGTGAGGCTCACTTTGAGGATTGTAAAAAGACATTATTTTGTTATGTTCATAGACTAGCTCGATTGGGTATTTGTTTGGTTGACTCAGAGGATGGCGGCATCATTGTTCAAAATGGCTCAAAATCGTCTCTTATTTTGGATGTGAAAGCTAAGCAATATCTTGACCCGACTATGGTTAAGTTGAAGAAAGAAGTTTCCAAGAAACCCATTAAGGCTTCTATCTAAGGGGGAGATTGAGTGCTTTGTTACTAAGGCCGGTTATGTGTTTCAAATGTTGATTAGTTGAGGTAGCAAATTTTATCAAAAGCTCATAGTTCTTAGTATTCTATTCACCTGGGAGCCACCAAGATGTACCATTATATGCGGGAGGTCTATTGGTGGAACGTAATGAAGAAGGATATCACAGAATTTGTGGCTAAGTGTCCTAATTGTCAATAACTGAAAGTTGAGAATCAAAAACTGGGAGGTTTAGCTCAAGACATTAGCATCCCTACTTGGAAGTGGGAAGATTTGAATATGAACTTCATTATATGTTTACCTCGTACTCATTGACAAAATGATTTTATTTGGGTTGTTGTGGACCGAATGACTAAATCAACTCATTTTCTTTCCATGAAAACCTCATTTTTTACTAAAGATTATGCTATGATCTACGTTTAAGAAATGTCGAAGTTGCATAGATACATCAGGGTGTAGGGTTTGCCCAAATGATTGGGCTAAAAATGAACGGTATGCTTGGGTGGCCGAGCTCATTGTTGAATGTGCCCCTTTATAGGGACCTAATAAGGGAGAAATAGCTCGAGTGGATCTTTCATTTGAAGCAAGAATTTGGCTTAATATATTTTGCACAAGGATTATTCCCTCCAAGAAATGATCTTAAGTGTCCATTGAAGAAGCTATTATAATTGCCCACATACTAAAAGGTTTACATATCAATTAGGGAGAGTTAATAACCGAGCAGTTCAAACAGTAGTCTAGGCAAAATACAATGTCTATGTCATTTCCCGTGCTTATCATTTGTTTATGTTGGTGAGCCGAATGTCCTAATCTTCAAGGGGTTAATGGAGCTCTTTGAGTAGAGCGTATGATTGACTTGTCATCCTAAAGAAATAAGGATGCACTTATTTGTAAGAACAGGAAACTAGCTTCCCCTGCCATCGAGCCATTTTAATCAGATCTCAATGTTTCACAATTGCCCTGCAACATAAGGTATCCCTCATACCCTCAACACAAGGCATAATTAAGTTGGAACATATGGCTCATGATCACAATGCTCAATTGATGGAATTGGCAAAAGCCATACAATCATTTATTAGGAAAGTGGTCAAGTTAGTTATAAAGTTAGTGGTTAACTGAGTGAGTGGCCTTTGTGCAAGGGTGGATACTGTAGAAGGAGAGGTTTCTTGGTTGAATAGAGCAATGGGCCTAAAGTCTCATGACCCAATTCAAGATTTAGATCTTAATTTGCTAGCTAAGGATTATGAATCCCCAAACCAAGTAGCTAGCCCACAAGATTATTGGTGTTTAGAGGAAAATGAGTCTCTGGATTCTGAGTCTAGAGAGATTAAAGATGTGGAGCATCCTAGGAATGTGGTAGCCCAACAGAGGGTTATATCGAGCCAAGTCAATCCAGTGGTGGAATTCCCCAATTTTCATACCATCACATGATGATAGTTCTAGACATCTGGGAAGTGGTATATCTATCAAGCAAGCTTGACCTATCCATCGAAATGACGATTCCATTTTTAGCTAGGTTTGACATCGACCCAGATTATGATTTTGTTCCCACAAGATAATCTTTCCACTCATATTGTACATGGAGTGTTTCTGATCCTTCTTTCTACACTTAAGCTTTGGGGATATTGTTTGTACTTTTAGTTGGGGTGAATTTTTATTATATATGAAGTGATTTGATTTTGGTCATGTAACATGCCTAATTTGTAAGAATTGATGATTGAATAAAGTGTAATCATTTCTATCAATCCTTGTGGTTCCATCCCTACTCATAAAGTTGGGTATTGTTTTTGCATACAACCTCCTATACATTAATTATGAATATAGTTTAGTGTTATCAATATGGAGACTACTTTTTCATTATGTACATGTCCTCCCGGCATTCAAATAAAAGTCATTAGTTTATAAAAGAGGGGAGTTGATGTATGTCTCCCCTTTGAGGGGTGTGCTTCATTCTTGATGGGCATTACGAATAAATAAACTTTGTTCGGGCATTTGTTTTGGACAAAAGACAAAAATAAATTTTAAATAATGTTTTGAAACGTTTGCTTTTTTTTATAAAATAAAATAATAGAATGTTATCATAAAATTTTATTGAATCATAACTGTGACACATTTTGAGACATCACAACATCCAATAGGGGGGTTACCTATTATAGATGCAACTAGCTGAAAATTATGAGGACCGCCCAAAAAAATTGACCTAGTTACATTGCTCAAAAAGGGAAAGTGTGAAATTTTGTTATAATAAGACCGAGATCTATAGAAGCGTCTGCATATCCCTCTTAAATGGAATTAGGTCAAATATAGTTTCAATTACAAAGAAAAAGAGCATGAATCTACACTTTAATATTTCTTAACGACATCTAAATTGATAGATTTGGGAAAAACTTCGACATCTATTTTATTAGTATGAGTGCTCCTCTTGTCATAACTCTATGGACCATATAGGGACCTTGCTAATTTAGTGAGAACTTATCATTTGCTTCATCTTGATTTAGAAATATTTACTTCTAAATCAGTTGCGCGGGTGAAAAGTGTCTCAGTATAACCTTCTTGTTAAGAGCTATGATAATTCTATTATAATATAAATGACCATGACAAACTACATTAATTCCCCTTTCGTCGATTAGTGCCAACCGCTCGAACATGTTTTGTACCCATTCAACATTGCTCAATTATACTTCCTATATGATCCTTAGATGATATCTCCACTTTGGTGGGTAGCACAACTTTATAGACCAGAAGATAAAGTGCATCCCAAGTAGAAGTTTTAGTTATTATATGATATCCTAACAATGCAAAAGGTAACTTCTTGTTCCAGTGCATGTAGTTATCATTGATCTTGCATAGTATCCTCTTGATGTTCATATTTGTAGTCTCTATTGCTCCATTCATCTGTGGCATGTATTCTATAAAATTCTAATTTTTAATCTTGAATCTGTCACATGTTTCGTTCATCAGATCACTGTTAAGGTTAGTGCCATTATTTATAAAGATCAACTAAGGAACTCCAAATTGGCAGTGTTAAAATTCTGGATGAAATCATTTATGACCTTCTTTATGATATATTTCTGAGATGTGAGTTTGATCTACTTATTGAAATAGTTGACTGAAACAATGATGAACTTATGCCCATTGGATGATGTTAGTTCAATAGGACCAATGTCATCCATACCTCAAGCTACAAATGGACAAGGAGAGAAAGTAACGTGGATTTTTTTGGGAGGAACTTGCATCATATTTGCGTAAGTCTGGCACTGATGGCATTTCTATAAACAACAAATACAATCTCTCTCTAAGGTCAACCAAAAATTTCTCAATCTTAATATCTTAGTGAGAGTCATATGTTCCCACATGTATTTATTCAACTAGATCAGATGATTCCTAACATCATTGCACCTCAGTAAACCTGGATCTAGAGTCCTCCTATATAGGAAATTATACACATAGAAATAATTGATTTGCTGACCTCCAAATTGTACATTTCTATATACTTGTTGTGTTCACCACATAATCATCATTCCTCAAGTTTCCTCGAATATCATTATACCAAAGTTGTCTATCTAGCTCTTCTTTGATGTGAAAGCAGTATGAATGTTGATTATGTATATGATTGGCAATCTGATCAATGTGATTCTTATTTGGATGTTGAATCGTATATGATACGGTGGGTAGGGCATTTATGAACTCATTCTGGGTTTGTTGAACATGTTTGAATTATACCTTAATAAACCTCTTACACAACCCGTGTATGCAGTCTATGTACGATAAGAACTTTTGATTCTTAACGGCCTAATCTCCATGCACCCAATGGATTAAAAAATCTCAATATCTAATCACTAATATTCATAAACATCCAAATCAATAGCCAGCCAGAGCCTTAAGATGCAAGCCTCATATTCAACCATATTGTTGGTACAAGGAAACTTGAGTTTGGATGACACAAGATAATCTTGACTAGTTTTTGAGGCCAAGACAACCCCTATGCCTACTTTAACACCTCGTAAAAAGGAAAGTTGCATTATAGACTGTTGGTCCAAGTCTACGAGTCATGTTTATGGATTCTAGAAGGTTTTATGATATGTATAAGAGAGCCGTAGAAAAGGGACTTGAGGATCTTATGGTTTGGCTTTCTGAAGTTTTCCTACGGACCATAGAAATTTCTACGGCCCGTATGAAAGGAGTCATAGAAGGTGTTCCACATTTAGTTAAAATTATAACTTTTGGGTCTACGGAAGGTTGTACATGTTGTGGAAGTTTTGATGGGTCGTAGACTTGACTCTTGGAACTTGATTTTAGACTTGGAAGGATATTTTTTTCATAGTTTCTACGATTGGGTCTACAGACCGTGGAACTTTAGACAGATCGTAGAATAGACTTGTGAAAACTATTCAGAGTTTTAAGTCCCAGTATCGAGTTCTACGGACGACTAGTAGAATCCGTAGAAAGTTATAATTTAGGGGTAGTTGGGTCTTTGCCTATGCATTTAATACCTATACTATGACGTTTTACTCCTAAATCTAAGACGTATAACTAACCTTTACCCTTAGAAATTTCCCCAACTCTTTCATTCCCCTGAATTCCTAAATTCTCTCCAAGGTTCTCTCCAAAAATCTTCTATCTCGATCAAGAAAGAATAAGCTAGGGTTCTTCAAGATGAACTCTCTTTTATTCATTTCTTGTGGCTTAAATCACGGTATGTAGGGAGATCGTCAATGGGTTCCATTCACCCATTGAGTCCCCAAAGTTTCTTCAATTCTCCAGTTCAATTTCCCAAAATTGATTAGGTTTTCATTCGATTCCTCAAGGGTTCTATTTGTATAGAATCAATTGATTGATCATGATCTTATTTTGACAATTGAGACTTAATTACATGCTTTTCAACTAGTTCCATGTGAACTCATGCACGTTTGACTATAAACCCTATATAACAAGAATTTGAAGAAAAACTATGAATCTATGAATGATATTTTCATGAAATTATGCATGATTTATGATAAAGGATTGATTATTATCTAGGTTACTTAAGATAAGCATCGATTAATTATGAAAGATTTTCTCACATACTTAAGAAATTATGAATGGTGAAAGGTTTTCTCACACATGGTTTAAGGAGCTACTCTATGATATTTCTAGTTTGGAATAGTAACATAATTGTAAATTTCCCTGAATGATAATGATTTTATGTTTATCACTATTCCATTTGGATTTCTTCTTAGCACCGAGAGGACAATGAGATGGAGGATCTCCCATTAGTAAAGGTTGAGTCTCTAGTAACAATCTCTTTGTCCCTAACTACCAACCCCTATAGGATGTCATAGCTAGTGGATCCACATAAGCTAGAAGTTCATGGTTCTTATCTTGGAAAGTAGGACATCACTTTTTGGTGTGGGAGCAAGACACCAGATTATATGTTATAGCCGACATGGTTTATGTCGGTTAAGATTAATATCCCACAAAATGAACTAAGTTACCTTTAAAATGTTTTATGATTTCAAAATTCATTGACCATGTTTATGATTATGATTCTATTTAAAGGTTTCTACTATGCTAGCTTGGTTATGCCTATCATGATTTCGATTATGTTCCCTTATAGTATGTCTCATAATTTATTGAATTCCCCTCATACTTAGTACATTTCATGTACTAATGCATACTTGTGCCTACATTATTTCCCTAATATAGGGTGTGACAATCCCTCTCTTACCATTCGTGGCTAGTTGATCATCATCGAGATTGAATACTTGCATAGTCCTCATACTTCGAGGACAATGGCACTTTTATTGATTTCCATATGTTTTAGTTTCAGACTTTGTATGTGGTGTATGATTTAAGTCCCGACCACTCCTTTTGATGTAACAGATTGCTTTTTAAGATATTGATGTACTTCCTCTTACATGTCAAACTATTTACTTCTTATAAGATTTATTGCTTTTCTCTATTATGGTGAGTATATGTATGCATTTGCCTTGTGTAGGGCCTCTCGGGGTCTTATACACCATGTCACCTCTAGGGTGTACTTGGGTAGTTACAAACTTGGTATTTAGAGAACAAGGTTTTAGAAAAAGGTCTGGGAAAGTCTAACAAGCCACGTTGAGTAAAGTCTTGTTCATGAATATGAAGTGAGCCACATTTATAAATAGGAGGCTACAAAGCATTTAGGAAACTCCACTTCTTTCATTACTCTAAAGTCATGCCATAGAGAATATCTCTATAAATATCCTTTTCTTTAATCGTGTTTTATCTTTTTAAGATATGACCCCTCGAAGAGATTATGTGAGAAGGAATGTGGGTAACAAAAATGTTGAGCCTGAGGTTCTTCAAGTTCCAGATGATCCTTTTGCCGAGCAAGTTACTCACGTCGAATTCCAAGCCACTTTCCAAGTATTGACTCAAGCCATGACGGCCCACGATAGTAGAGAGGTAATGCTCTCGTGAACCTACATGTGGGTACGATAGCTGCAAGGGTAAGGAATTTCACTAGGATAAACCCTCTGGAATTTCATGGGTCTAAGGTTTATGAGGATCCTCAAGAGTTCATTGATGAGGTATACAAGATAGTAGGTATTATGGGATTGACTATGGTTGAAAAGGTGGAGTTGGTCTCTTATCAACTTAAGGGTGTTGCTCAAGTGTGGTCTGAGCAATGGAAGAGTGAGAGGGTGGTGTATCTGGGTCCTCTTGATTGGGAGAAATTCAAGGAAGCTTTTCTTGATCGCTTCTTCCCTCTTTAAGTGAAAGAAGTGAAAGTGTTTGAGTTCATTAACCTATGACAAGGGAATATGAGTGTGATGGAGTATGCTTCAAAGTTTACTTAACTGGCTAAGTATGCTCCAACTATGGTTGCCGACTCTAGGGCAAGCATGAGTAAGTTTGTGTTGAGTGTATCCAACTTGGTCGTTAAAGAGTGTTGTACCACCATGTTGATCAAAGAATGGATATTTATCACTTGATGATACATGCCTAACAAATTGAAGAGGAGAAGCTTAAGGAAAGGGCAAAAGAGTCCAAGAGGGCAACGACTGTTGATGGTGACTTTTCTCATTCTAGGTCTGGTGGACATAGTCATCCTCAATTCCGGCAAAAAAATTTTGGTCAAGGTTCTACTAATATACCGACTCCTAAGTTCCCTAAATATAGAGTGTCTAACCCTAAACCTTAAGGAGGTGGTGGTAATGGGTCTTCTATCCCCAATTGCACTAAATATGGCAAGAAACATGACGACAAGTGTTTAGTCGGTACGGATGGTTGCTTTAAGTGTGAAATTATTGGTTAGAAGATGAGATTGCATATTTCTTGCTACTAAGGGAAGGGATGATAGGAAAGCTCAGCCTAGTGGTTATAGTTTGGGTGCTCCAAAGCAAATAGATTTTATGCTCTTCAGACTCGACAGGATCGTGAGGGTTATCCGAATGTGGTGACCGGTATGTTGAAAGTCTTTCATCTTGATGTTTATGTTTTACTTGATCTGGGTGCTACCTTATCTTTTGTTACTTTGTGGCATTGAGATTTGATAATGAGCCTAAAATCCTTTCTAATCCCTTGCATGTCTCTACTCCCGTGGGTGATGATATTGTGAGTAAGAGAGTTTATAGAAATTGCCTTATTTCCATTTCTCATAGAGTCACTCAAGTTGATCTTGTAGATCTTGATGTGTTAAATTTTGAATTTATTCTTGGTATGGATTGGCTTCATGTATGTTATTCTTCCATATAATGTAGGACCTGATTGGTCACTTTCAGGGTTCCGAATTAACATATCATGTCACGGGAAGGGGGAAGTTATGTTCTCAAAGATCAGTTTATATCTTGACTAATAGGAAAATGATATCTAATGGTTGCATTTATCATCTTGTTCTGGAAGGGATATAGATTTTGAAACCTCTACTCTAGAGTCAATTTCGATTGCAAATGAGTTTCTGGAAGTATTTCTCGATGATCTTCCTGGTATTCCTCCCAAAAGGGAAATATAATTTGGTATTAATCTTCTCCCATGTATGCAACCTATCTCTATTCATCCTTATTGTATGGCTCCGTAGAACTTAAAGAGTTCAAGGATCAATTGAAAGATTTTTTGGATATGGGTTTTATCAAACCAAGTATCTCCATGGGGTGCTCCGGTGTTGTTTGTTCAAAATAAAGATGGTTCTCTCCAAATGTGCTTTAGCTATCTACAATTAAATAACGTTATTATCAAGAATAAGTATCTTCTTCCAATGATAGATGACTTGTTTGATCAACTCAAAGGAGTGAGTTATTTCTCTAAGATTGACCTCCAATCAGGTTATCACCAATCAAGGGTGAAAGAGAGTGACATTCCAAAGACGGATTTTCCAACTCTATATTGTCACTATGAGTTTATGATGATGTTATTTTGTTTGACTAATGTCCCGGAAACATTTATGGATTTGATGAATAGGGTCTTCAAGAAATATCTTGGCATGTTTGTGATTGTTTTAATTGATGATAATTTGATTTACTCATAGAGTGACGATGAGCATGTTAAGCATTTGAGAACTGTGTTGCAAATTATCAAGGATCCTGAGTTGTATGATAAGTGTAACAAACGTGAGTTTTGGTTGAGATCCATTTCTTTCCTTAGATATATTGTCTCCGATGAAGGTGTTCAAGTTGATCCTAAGAAAACTTAGGCAGTTAAGAATTGACCTAGACCTTTGTTCGCTTCAGATATACGGAGCTTCTTGGGTTTGGATGATTATTATAGAATGATTGTGGAAGGATTTGCCTCTATTGCTTTACCTTTTAAAACATTAACTCAAAAAAAGGTGAAATTTCTATGCTCGTATGTTTGTGAGAAGAGTTTCCAAGAGTTGAAGGATAGACTCACTTCAGCTACTATTCTGACACTACTGAAAGGATCAGATGGTTTTGTGGTATATTATGATGCTTCATGATTGGTCTAGATTATGTTTTGATGCAACATGGGAGATTCATTGCATATGCTTCAAGGAAATTGAAAGTACATGAAAAGAATTATCCGAATCATAATTTGGAGTTAGCAGCGATGGTGTTTTCTCTAAGGATTTGGAGACATTACTTGTATGGTGTTCATGTAGATGTGTTCTACGACCACAACAGTTTGCAGTATGTGTTCACTCAAAAATATTACAATCTTCACCAAAGGAGGTTGCTTGAGTTTTTAAAGTATTACGACATGAGTATCCTATATCATCCCGAAAAGGCGAATGTGGTGGCGGATGCTCGTTGTCGGTTATTGATGGGTATTGTTGCTCATGTTGAAGATGATAAGAAAGAGTTAGTCTGTGATGTTCATAAATTGTCGCAATTGCTTCAATTGGTTCACTCAAGTGAGGGTGGTGTTTTTTGTTAATAATGGTTGGGAATCATCTTATTTATAAGATATGAAGGCTAAGAAAGATCTTGATTTGGTATATGTTGACTTAAGGAAGTCAGTTTCTGAAAAAACCATTGAAGCTTTCTCTAAAGGGGGAGATGGTCTCGTTAGATATCAAGGTTGGTTATGCATTCAAAATGATGATGAGTTGAGAAATCAAATTCTAATATAAGCACATAGTTCTCGGTATTCTATTCACCTAGGAGCCACCAAGATGTACCGTGATTTATGGAAAGTCTATTGGTGGAATGGTATGAAGAAGGATATTACAGAATGTGTGGGTAAATATTTGAATTATCAACAAGTGAAAGTTGAGCATAAAAAACCGAGTGGTGTGGCTCAAAACATTAGTATTCCTACATGGAAATAGGAAGATTTGAATATGGACTTAATTATGGGTTTACCTCACACTCGTCGACAGTTTGATTCAATTTTGGTCATTATGGACCAGATGAAAAGATTGGCTCACTTTCTTCCCGTTAAGACTTCATTCTCATCATAGGATTATGCAAAGATTTACATTAGGGAAATGTTACGGTTGCATGAAGTGCCTTTGTCCATTATATTCGATCGAGGTACTCAGTTTACATCTCAATTTTGGAAGCCGTTACAAAAAGGTCCAAGTACTCAAGTAAAACTCAACACGAATTTTCATCCTCGGACCGATGGACAAGTTGAGTGTACCATTAAGACCTTGGAAGATATCTTAAGAGCATGTGTGATTGATTTTAAGGGTAGTTGGGATGATCATTTTCCTTTGATTGAGTTTGCTTATAATAATAGTTATCATTCTAGCATTGTGAGGGCACCGTTTGAGGCTATTTATGGTAGGAGGTGTAGGTCTCATATAGGTTGGTTTGAAGTTTGTGAAATTGCTTTGATAGGGCCTGAGTTGGTGCATGAGGCTATGGAAAAGGTTCAAATTATTTGTAAAAGGTTGAAAAGGGGTCAAAGTCGACAAAAGTCTTATTATGATGTTAGAATAAGAGAACTAGAATTTGATGTTGATGATTGGGTCTACTTGAAAATTTCACCCATGAAGGGTGTAATTAAATTTGGAAAGAAACGAAAGCTTAGTCATTGTTAGGTGTGCCCATATAAAATTTTGTGGCGTATTGGCAACACTGGTTATAAACTTGAATTGCCTTATGATTTAGCATCGTTACATCTGGTATTCCATGTCTCTTTATTGAAGAAGTGTGCTGGAGATCCGACATCTATTGTTCATTTTGAAGGTTTGGGAGTTAAAATAATCTTTATTATGAAGAGGTTCCGATCGAGATTTTAGACCGGCAAGTCCGGAAGTTGAAAAACAAAGAAGGTTCTTCCGTAAATGTTCTTAGGAGGAATCAATTAGTTTAAGGTGCTACTTGGTAAACTGAAGCCGATATGATGTTTCGGTATCCTCATCTCTATGTATCTGCTCCTACTCTAGTTTGAGGTATTAATTCCTCATGGTACAATCTTTCGGATTCATGCATTTTAGTCATTCTCATGTTTCCATATGTATGCATGTCCACGAAAAATTAATTTTTTTTATGTTATGATTTAGCTTGGAGTGATTCTCCATGTTGTATGTGTATTTTTATGAAATAGCATTCATGTTGTATTTTTAGTTTCTCTCCAACTCTACATGCTAGCTTGAGTTCCATTAGAGGAAAAATATTCCCTAGGGAAAGATGTTGTAATACCTCAAAAATATGAAAGTTGCATTGTAGACTGCCGGTCCAACTCTACGGGTCCTATTTACAGATCGTCAAAGGTTCTACGGTCCGTAAAAGGAAGCCATAGAAAATAGCCTTGAGGGTCTTATGGTTTGGGTTTCTGATCTTTTACTACAGACATGCAGGATGGTTCGTAGAAAGATCTATTGCCCATAGGAAAGGAGTCGTAAAAGGTATTCCAGACTTAGTTAAAATTATGAATTTTAGGGCTATATAAGCTTGTACGGTTTATGGAAGTTTTGATGGGTTGTAGACCTATCTCATGGAACTTGACTTCAAACTTGGAAGGATTTTAGTTCATAAGTTCTATAGTTGGGTCTACGGTCTGTGGAACTTTACACATACCATTGAATAGACTCGTGAAAACTATGCAGAGTATTAAGTCCAGTATCAACTTCTACGGACGACCAGTACGGTCCGTAGAAAGTTATATTGGACCCCTCTGATAGTTTTAAGTTAGGGGTAGTTGGGTGTTTTCCTATGCATCTAATACTTATACTACGTCGTTTGAAACCCTAAATCTATGCCCTATAACTACCTTTCACCCTTAGAAAGTTCCATAACTCTTTCATTCCCCCAAATTCCTAAATTCTCTCTAAGGTTCTCTCCAAGGTTCTCTCCAAAAATCTTCTCTCTAGATCAGAAGCAGCTAGGGTTCTTCAAGATCAAGTCTCCTTTCTTCGTCATTTCTTAGGGCTTCAATCATGTTATGTAAGGAGATCATCAATGGGTTACATTTACCCATTGAGTCCCCAAAGTTTCTTCAATTATCCAAGTCAATTTCCCAAAATTGATTAGGTTTTCATTCAATTCCTCATGGGTTCTATTTATATGGATTCAATTGATTGATCATGATCTTTTTTTTATGATTTAGACTGAATTACATGTTTTTCAAATAATTCCATGTGAACTCATGCATGATCTATGTTTTTTACTATGAACCCTAAATTGCATGAATTTGAAGAAAAACTATGAATCTATTAATCTATGAATGGTATTTTCATGAACTTATGCATGATTTGTGATAAAGGGTTGATTATGATGTAGGTTGCTTAAGATAAGCATCGATTACATATGAAAGCATTATCTCACATATGCATAAATAGTGAAAGGTTTTCTCACATACTTAAGAAATCAGGAATGGTGAAAGGTTTTCTCACACATCGTTTAAGGAGCTACTCTATGATGTTTCTAGATTGGATTAGTAATGTAATTGTACTTTTTCATGGAAATGATGATTTTATGTTTATGACTATTCCGTTGGGATTTCTACTTAGCACCGAGAGAACATTGAGATGGATGCTCTCCCTTTAGTAGAGGTCGGATCTCTAGTAGCAATCTCATTATCCCTAACTAAGTGCCCTTATAGAATGTCTTAGCTAGTGGATCCACATAAGCTAGAAGTTCATGGTCCTTACCTTGGCCAGTAGGACATCTCTTTTTGGTGTGGGAGCAAGACACTGGATTCCATGTTATAGCTCACATGGTCTATGTTGATTAAGAGTAAATATACCACAAAATGAACTAAGCTACCTTCAAAATGCTTTATGAAGCTTCCTTTATGATTTCAAGATGCATTGACCATGTTTAAGATTATGATTCTATTTATAGGTTTCTACTATTCTAGCTTGGTCATACATATCATGTTTTTTTATTATGTACAATTATGATCATATCTCATGTTTTGTTGTATTCCCATCATACTTAGTACATTACATGTACTAATGCATACTTGTGCCTACATTGTTTCCCTAATATAGGGTGTGACGATTCCTCTCCTACAAGTTGTGGCTAGTTGATCATCATAGAGATTGAAGACTTGGTGAGTCCTCATACTTCGAGGACAATGACACTTTAATATTGATTTTCATATGTTTTAGTTTTAGACTTTGTATATGGTGTATGGTTTATGTCCCAACTACCCCTTTTGATGTAATAGATGGCTTGTCATGACTTTCATGTACTTCCTCTTATATGTCAAACTCTTTAGTTGTAATGAGATTTCTTGCTTTTCGTTATTATGTTGTGTATATGTATGTCAAGTGTCTTCTGTATTTTGGGCTGTGACACCTACTCCCTTGAAATTGTAGCTCTCTCAAAGAATAATACATCATTTGTATGCTTCAGAGATGTATTCTCCCACAAAAGCTACTTGTTCATCGATAAAATATGTCTTTAATGGTCTATATTTTTCATCTAAAGAAATGTTTTGCGGATGATTCGTGATGTGCCGTGAGTTCACGGTATTTTTGATGCATTATACATGGAGTTTTTCCTGAGTCTTAGGCATTTTGTTATAAGATGTGATGGTATTTTAATCTAATTTTCCAAGAGATAGGTTTGGAGCCGTTGGTGTTGAAAGTGCCTGAAGCTGCAGAAAATGGGCAACAAACGAGCCCACCTACGAGTTGTCATTCCTTTTATGAGCCGTAGATGGCTGGAGTAGGTGAAAGCTCTAGGAAATTGGACTGAGTCTGGAACAACTAAGCGAATAGCAGACCGTAGGTCCTTCGACAATTCATCGTTGATGAGTTGTGGGTGACTTCAGAGAAGATGACTTCCAGTCCATAAACGACGATTGAACATGACAGATCGTGCTTACAACTATGAGCCATGGGTCATGACCATTGATGACATCTACTGGAAATTTGGCCAACTCCTAAGAGACGGTGGCATCCACGTGCCGTCGTTCGTGTGACAAGCCATGGGTGGCCACCCGTCGACGATACTTCCCAAACCAGATTTTCCTAATCTTCACAGATTTTCCTAATCTTTCTTTTCCTACTTGGTTTAGGATTTATTTTTTATATAAATACTAGTTTTAATCTCATATTTATATTACAAACTGCGAATCATGTTTACTTGTTACTTGTTACTACAAATAAATCAGTTATTACTTTATTTACAAATCCCCCCTTTTTACGGAAATAAATCTGATGAAAAGTACAATTAACTATGAATTAACTTAAATCTAGACCATATTCTTTGTGGGATCGATCCTAACCTCAGTTAGGTTCTTTATTTGGTAACGGCCGCTTATACTTCTTTAGGGAGGTGTAAGTTGGGTGTATCAAATTTTGGTGCCGCTGTCAGGGAATAAGGATTTTAGATTAGACTAATTTCATTATTGAACTTTAGTCAATTATTTCTTGATTTATGTTTTGTTTTGTTCTTGTTTTCTACATGTCTTATTACTAGTGTATTCCAACTACACTGAGTCAAGGCAATCCCTTGACCCCTTATGATCTTGAATTAAGAAGAACTCTAAGAAGAATGGCTGGAAGATACCAAAATCTTGAGGTACTAAATGATCCAATCGGAGCGGGTCAAGGGGGTGCAACTGGCGTACAACTTCCTGGAGCTGTGGAAGAGCCTAGAAATGTCCAAGGGAACCCGCAAGTTGACAATGCTGAAGGAGTGCAAAATCATCCAGCACCCGATGTGTGTGAAAACTATAGGGTTGATTATAATGTTATGGGGTGGTGGTGCTATCGTTGTTCCTCCACTACCTCCTGGACATACTTTTGTGGTGACCAGCAGTCTGATGCAAATGCTTACATTTAGAGGATTGCTTGTTAGGTTACCTTAGGAGGATCCATATGTTCATATGAGTAAAGCGAAGAGTGTATGTATGAGTAGCTTGGGACGACCAGATTTAGAAATGAATGTGATCGGCTTAAGGGTATTTCCACTTGTATTGACAGGTGATGCTACGGTATGGCTATCTGAGTTACCATATAACTCAATCACCACTTGGGATGGATAGCACAAGGTATTTACGGAGAAGTATTTTCCGTTGTCCAAAAAGTTAAACCTCAAGGATAAACTCAATAACTTTGTAGCATTGCATGGTGATTCAGTTAACAGTCCTTGGGATAGATTCACTGGCCTTATGAGGAGTGTGCCCAACCACCGCATAGATGACGAGTCACTGAAGGATTACTTCTACAAAGGGCAAGATGATAATGGAAAAGTTTTGCTAGATACTATTTCTGGAGGATCTTATTGGGCAAACACTTTTCAAGAGATTGCTGAGAAACTTGAAAAGATCTCTAAGAATAACAAGGAATGGAGCACTAGAATGTCGAATACTGGAAGGAATATGTTTGTAGCCCAAGCCAAGATAAATTAGTCCAGTGATGATATTTGTGAGGAGATGGCTCAATTGACAACAGAGATTGGCTTAGTGTTGAAACATATGAGCGGAAGTGCAGATAAAGTGAATGCAGTGAACTATCGTAATAGAGAACCACCTAGTGATGAGCACACTTATGAGGAAGATGTGAATCTTGTGAATGATCGGGGGGTTCCGGACCAACTCACAAGCATCCAATTTGGATAATTGGCGCCAAGGTCAAGGAAATCAAGGTCGGAACTATGGTAACTACAATCGCGAAGGGAACTATGTCCGTGATGGGAACTACAATCATGACAACAACTATAACTGAAATAGGTATGGCAACAGGAATGATCATAGTGGATGATATGTTCCACCTAGGAACCGAGATGCTGGATCGAGTATGAATCGCATTTAAGATATGATGACCAAGATGATGAAAATATTTTAGTTAACTTATGATAATGTAAAAGAGATGTGTAATGATTTATCAGGCATTGGTCAAAAAGTTGAGTCACATGCAGTATTGATTAAACAGATTGAGCATCATCTTAGCTTGGTATCCACAAGTGCAAATCCGTGTCAGCAAGGGACACTTCCTAGAAATACTATCCAAAATCCTAAGAATTATAGGATTATATGGCAGTTACTACTAGGGGTGGAAAGCAGATTATAGACCCTCATATGCCGACTGGAGTGGAAAGTATGAAAGAGCAAGATGAGGATGAAGTTGAGGTATTTGAGGAGCCAAAAGATAAGAATGAGAAGGAGGCTGGGGTGACGGAAAAGATCATCTCTATGTTGCAACCTCCACCTCCCTTCCCACAAAGGTTGGTAAAGAAATTGGAAGAAGGAAAGTATCGCAGGTTCATACCTATGTTGAAGTAGTTGTCCATAAATGTTCCTTTGATTGAGGCACTTGAGCAAATGTCGGGTTATGCAAAATCATGAAGGATTTGGTGACAAAGAAGAAGGTTGTCAATTTCGAAGGTGATGACAAGTTGCAGCATTGTAACGCCATTGCTACAACATCTTTAGTGCAGAAGGAGGAGGATCCTCGAGAATTTACTATTCCATGTACTATTGGTATCTTGCATTTCGCTAAGGCCCTATGTGACTTGGGTGCGAGCATTAATCTGATGTCGATGTCTATATACAAGAAGTTGGGTTTAGGGACCCCCAAACCAACTACAATGCAGCCACTAATGGCTCATCAAATTGTGAAGAAACCAATTAGGGTACTTCATGATTTCCTTGTGAAAGTTGAGGTGTTTATCTTTCCGGCGGACTTTGTGATACTAGATTGTGAAGTTGACTTTGAGGTCCCTATCATCTTAGGGAGACCATTCCTTGCTAGTGGGCATGCTATGGTTGATATGGAAAAAGGGCAGATGAAGTTCCGATTGAACAATGAAAAGGTAACTTTTAATAACTGCATATCTATGAAGCATGAAAGTGATCTCAAGTCGGCGTCGGTAGTGAATCATATTGTCAAGGAAGAATCAGAAGTGTTTATTGAAGATAAATCGGGTGTTGAAGAACTACCGGCTGTGATCATGAACTTTGATAGAGATGAAATTGATGAATATGATGAGCTAGTTTTTGCACGTGATGGGGTAAACTTTTCTCGTTGACAACCAAAGAAGTTGGATCTGGATCTAAAGAATCGAGACACTCCACCTACAAAACCATCTGTTGATGAGCCTCCGAAATTGGAGCTTAAAGCTCTTCCATCTCATTTATGGTATGTGTTCTTGGGCAAAAATAATACTTTGCCAGTTATTATTGCTGCTGACTTAAATAAAGGGGAAGTAGAGGCGTTGATATCGGTATTGAAGCGATTCAAAAGGGCTATAAGATAGACCATTGCTAACATTATTGGTATTCCACTGGGTATTAATTCTCACAAAATTCAACTTATGCCGGATAGCAAGCCAACTATTGATCACCAAAGAAGATTGAATCCACCAATGCAAGAGGTTGTGAAGAAAGAAATCATTAAGTGGTTAGATGCGGGAGTCGTATGTCACTCCCCGAAGCTACCCCAGGATGCGGACACAGGACCTAGGATCACGAGTGACCTCAAGCTAACCCTACTGGCATATCATAAGCATACTAAATAAACTGAATGAAAGAAATACTTGTGCGGAAGCTAAATCATCATGTAAGCTAGAATGATGGGGTATACCCATAAACTATCTGAATAAATATATAAAAACTGAGAGTTTAAAAATGACTGAAAAGTCAAACTCGAATGCTAAAGCTGAAACTAACTATGTCTGAAAATAGCCTCTAACTGATTAGAAGTGTTGGGACATGTCCCTTCTAAATCTAGTAAAAACTGAAACTAAGACTAAAAGCACAAGAAACATGTATGTCGTCCTCGAAGAATGAGGACTCACCACTGATGTTACTGAGCTGAAGATCGGGAATCGATCTATGCGTGATCTGGAAGCTCAAAACCTGAACCTACATCACAAGAAGATGTAGCGCAGAGTATGCTTCAGTACTTGAAAGGTACTGAGCATGCAGGATAGAATAAAGCTGAACAATAAACAAAACTTAACCAAAACATATATCTGAACAAAGATAAGAGATAAGCATGATACTATACTGAGAATACTGAACATGAACTAACTGAATACAATGACCAAGTTTATAACATGCTGAGTTCGAGATCTGACTGTAAATGATAACATGGTCAATGCAATAGAATCTAACTGTAAATGAGCCACCAATAACCAACATAAAACCACATGAGCTAATGTGGAGTCTGATGTATACGCCCCATCGAAAGGACCCAATATACCCTACCAGAGGTATAGAGGCATGAGTGGCGTGATCACTAAAATGTAATGCCCACAGAGGAGACTTATAAACCTATGGGGGCACGTAGTTCTGGGACTTGAGGGTGACTGACCCTAGTCCAATCGGTATTAAGCTACTCCCAATTGATTATGTAATTAACAATTTATGACTGAATTTCTGTAATACGGGATAGCTCAAAATGCTGACATGCTAACTGAAATGCAACATTAATGTACTAATAATGAAACATTCAAATCTGAGGCATGTATATGTGAAATAACTGGCATAGCATGTGTAATTCATGAACTAAGAGAACTACATAGCTAGGGTTCTGAATTTATGAAAGAATGTACACAAAATGATATAAAAATCATGATAATCTGATTTGGATCATTCTAACAGATAAAACCCAATAATTTCTAACATTCAAGAAACCCTAGGTTTAGATAATATTAAGGGAATCAAGATTCTGACTGAAATCTAGAGACCTAATGGGTGAAAGGAACCCACTAGTGAAATCCCACATACCTGGTGATGAAATTCACGGAGAAATCTTTTGATTTCGGGGCTGGAACTGATGAAAACTCGTTGCGTTCTTGAACTAGGGCTGCTCAACTTTTTCTCTTTTTTTTCCTCTATGATTGATGAATTTTTGGTGAATAATTGATTAGGTTAGGTTCTAATTAGTTTACTAGGCTAAAACTAACCAAAACTACGTAGTTTAAGGTTTAAACGACATAGTTTAGGGGTCCAACACATAAGGAAAAGACCAGACGACCCCAGACTTAAAAGTTGTTGGGGTCACCGACGGACCATGGCAGGACCAGCGGTCCGTGCTGGTCAACCGTCGATGGGGTTCTGGGACTAGATTTTGGGGCCTCGATCCACGATTTGTGGCCCTGACCTACGATCTGTGGGTCATGCCTTGGAGAACTTTCTGAGCTGATTCTGGAGAGGGCTGCAGGTGGCCATCCACGGACCACTAACACAGACCGTGGGTCACCCTACGGTCCGTGGGTGGCAACTGTGGGTTACACCTGCAACTTCTGAAAATCTGCTGGTTTGGTATGTTTCGGATACGGGGTGTTACATCGTATATCCTATTGCTGATAGTAGTTGGGTATGTCCAGTACAATGTGTGCCGAAGAATGGAGGAATTAGTTGGTTCCCAATGCAAAGAATGAGCTCGTTCCAATTAGGTCGGTGACTTGTTGGAGAGTTTGCATGGAATAGTGCAAGTTCAATGAGTGGACTGAGAAAGATCATTTCCCAATGTCGTTCATGGACAAAATGTTAGATCGTCTTGCTGGAAAGGGTTGGTACTATTTTCATGATCGATATTCGGGCTAAAATCAAATCTCCATATCTTCGAAAGACTAAGAGAAGATGACTTTCACTTGTCCTTATGGGACTTTTGCTTTCAAGAGTATGTCATTCGGGTTGTGTAATGCGCCGATAACTTTTTAGCGTAGCATGATGTCAATATTTTCTGATATGGTGGAGGACACTATAGAGGTATTTATTGATGATTTCTCAGTAGTTGGTGACTCGTTTAATGATTGCTTGGTACATTTAGGTGAAGTGCTGAAACGGTGTAAAGAGTGCAATCTTATGCTCAACTGGGATAAATGTCATTTTATGGTAAAAGAGGGTATAGTTCTGGGCCATAGAATTTCGCAGAAAGGAATCGAAGTAGACAGAGAAAAAGTTGAAGTGATAGAAAAGCACCCATCTCTGGAAAAGGTGTTTAGAAGTTTCCTAAGGCATGCAGGTTTTTATAGTAGGTTCATAAAGGATTTCTCAATGGCATAGTGCTTCATCACTTATGGTAAATTTTAGCATGATAACTGATTCTTATTATGTAACTTAATTTATAATGATGGTTACTTGTTATTTATGGTCAATAATGATTCCATGTCCCCTCCTTAATTATTTTTCTTGATTTCAAACAGTGATGTTGCTTAATTGTGCCAACCAGGAAATCTAGATTTCCTTCTTTTATGATTGTCATTAGTTCTTCTATTTAAGTACATATCCTTGTGATTTATGTGTTATTCACTCTGTATGCGAACTTCATTTGTTTGCTTATGAATATAATATTGGTAAGTGGATTGACTACTTTTTCTGAATTACTTTTCTTGTTCTATGTATGTATATGTTTAATTTGTTCACTTTAAAAAGGAAATTTTGTTTCTTTTAATTAGTCTCATAATCTGCTTAAAGAATATTTTCTATAATTCACTCTTAATTAATTCTCCTCCCTTTTATTTGTTTGGCCTCAAATGTGTTATAAAAAGGGACTTCTCCTCTCATTTTGAGGATCGCGTTTTAACAATCTAAATCACGCTTTAGCAATCCAATACTCTCTACTCTCAAAGAAAATAGTCTCTTACATATTATTTGAAAGATTGAGTTTGCTGCTTTGAATCAAATAGGAATCAAGTTTACTTTGCTGAATAATTAATCTGCCTAACTCGTTAGTCTTTTTTTGATCAATTCAATTTCTTATCTTGCATTAGTATATTATTTCACATACTTTATTATTCATGATGTTTAAAATGAAGCATCCGGGTTAGTCTCTATTCCGCTATGTGTGCCTATTTATTTAAGTTTGTATGATTATTATGAGTAAAAGGGAGCATACAGGTCAGTCTACATCCCCTCTTGTTGCGTGTGATGTTGTATTGGTTGGTATGTGTATGATTCACTGTTGCCTATAATATTGTTCTTTTTTTTAAATTAATTCTTCTAACTGGTAGTATATATTTCGTGTTTTTGTACTATGTTCGTGTGCCTTGATGATAAACAGGGTTTGAACATAAAAGTTCAAGATGTGAAGAATTCTCCTGGATTAGGGATACATCTGGATAGAGTTTTACTTTAAGTTAATTTTAATGTTGTTCTTTCTTTAAGTGTGGTTTTACTCTATTCAGCTTTGTAATATCTTTGTAAACTTTAACACTGCTCTCTATATATAATATTAATTTGGGGACTGCCTAATGGGGAGGGGATACACGTGCTAATTATTTTATTTGTTGTAACTTATTTTTGTTAGAAAGCATGTCTATAGGAGTGTGATTGCTTTTATTCATATTTATCAATTTCATCACCATACATGTGATTAAAATAAAATCTGATTATTACTTGACTTTATGAGTATATCAATACATGGTCTAATCGTTTATTGGTAGTTCTTTTTAAGTTGGATAACATGCTTTGTATTGCCCAAACTGCCTATTAGAATAAATTAATAAATTTGCTTAACACACTTATTAGCATATAACAATAAAATAAATGCATGACTTGTTACATTGATGTTTCCTTGTCTTACTTAATTTAACGACCAACTTTTAGTTTATTAAAATGAATAAAATTAAAAATGTTTAAGTCTACTTTAATCAAAATGTTTCTCAACCTAGTAATCACGTGTATAAGATTTATATGAATGTTTCTAGTATGTCTCCTACATAGAAAATCAAGTCTATAAAATAACTCAGCATTTTAAACCGCTTAGACATTTTGTTTACAGGCGTGCCTATTTATTTTTAGTTCGTTATATGAGTTAGATATCATGTTTAGGACCTGATCATTATTCCCAGCATGTTAATAAGAAACCAACTCAAGATATTTAAAATCTGATAAGCATAGGCTTTTTGATTAAGTTTTCTATTTGGATTTATGTATCCTAACTATCATATCCTTATAGTGCATGATTTCAGCATTTTAAAACAAGTTAAAAGATTGTTAAAATAATATGATTTCGATTAATTATTGTCCATGTGTTCAGTCCTGCACATAATTGTGTCCTCTGCCACTTATAATTAATAAGTTAGTTTCAGCATGCTCATAATTGATTCTCTTGCCCGTCTAATACGCCTGCATAGTAATAGTTTTGATTAAAATCTGAACTGTTTAAATACTAGATGTGCGCTTCTGATTAAATCCTGCTCAAAATAAATAAATTTTATATCGTGAATAACTTTCATTGCCACTTAAAATCAACTAATAAATTATTTTCTGCATGTTATGATTTAAATATCTGCTTTGTTTCAGATTAATTACTGAATTAAGTAAACCTCTGCCTCCTTATAATATTTCTGCCCATTTAATATTAATTGTTATAATGTCCATTTGTTTACGCACACACTCTAGCATGATTCTTTCACAACTATTTGTGTTTTCAAGCATATGAATAACCTAATTTAGAGGCCAATATGAGACTTACGTGCTAAATGATAGCCCTACTTGTTTTGCTTGACGCTTAGGGGACTAACTAGGTAACCTATATTTTGTTCATGTCTAAAACTTAACTTCATAGAAGTCCAATGACTCTTGGACATTAAGTTGGGACGCAAAACACCTTTTAGGAAGTTGGTCATGCATATCGAATGGGGGTAGGGGTAGTTAGGCCTTGTCGGAAATGATGTAAGGTGACTCGAGTAGAAAAATGACAAACTTTGAATTGTCTCCCGATTAATAAGTCGAGCGCGGATC
>JAJOOI010001893.1:0-29154 GCA_029582585.1 Solanum bukasovii | reverse complement strand
CCCCCCCCCCCCCCCCCCGCGAATATTTATTTATCTATTTACTACACTTGAGTGTTTCCCTGTCCACATAAACCAAATAAATTGTCTTATATGTTTGCATGTGCGGGTCCCCACCCACTTCAAGCCCCAATTCTTGTTTTTTCTCCATTTTCCTCTTAAAACGTGAGAAACCCCAAATTCTTCCTTTTCTCCTTTCCATCTCTGTTTCTCCATTTGGATATGCATTTTTGGTGATGATCGAAGCATTGTTGTCTGTATTTTCAACTTGATTACGTAGTTTATCAACTGATTTAGTAAATGTTAGTTCTTTGTCCCTTATTTAGAGTTTATGCTTTATTAGGATTTCTGTTTATTCGTGAAATTAAGAGCAACATTGTGTGAAATATTATGTGTGGCTTATGATTATAGTGTTAGGTGTTCATTTACACCATATTATACCACAATTTTCATGAAATTAGATTTTCCCCTTTCTCACTTAAGTTGCATAATGTTGTATTTATGTTCGTCATAGTATTATGTTCATGGAGTGTTGTATTTATGTTCGTCTTTGTATTATGTTCATAGAGAAGCTAATGCTACTATGTTGTATTTTTGTTCGTCTTGGTATTTATGTTCGTCTTAGTATTATGTTCATAATGCTACAATGATACTATGTCTATAAGTACTATTTTGGTTTTTTGATTGCCTTCAGATAAGAGAATGTCTATAATTACTATTCTATTTTTTTATTACCTTCAGGTAAGAGATGTATGGATTTACTTTGATTACTCTAAGGTGATACTATGGTGGGGTGTTAGATTTAAGTAGTGGGGAACCAATATATAATAGTGGAAAAGTTACAGAATTTTTGATGTTGATATTGATAAGATGTCATATTTTGAGTTGAGAGACTATATTAGAGACTTGGGATATAACACAGCCTGCACCTTTAGTATCAAAGCACCTAACAATGGTATTTTGGTAGATGTTGATAATGATATGGATATTTTAGACATGATGTATTCTTTGGAAGATGGGGATGTAGTGGAGGTATTTGTTAAGCATTTGGTTGATGAGCCAATTGTACGGCTCATGCTAATAGAAAATCGTAGTCATATGGATATGGGAGAATCTGGTTCAACTTTTAATACAAGTCCTAGTGAGAGTGAAAACTTTAACTTTGGGGTAGGTGAAGACCATTTAAACAGTGAGGAGCCATTTCCTACTTTTTCAACCTCACCTCTTTTCATTACCACACATCCTTTCACTACTACAGATAATGCTACTGCTGATGGTGCTACTATTGGAGATGATGATATAGATGTTGGTCCTGCTTGATCTGATTTCTCCAAAGAAGAAGTAGAGGATTCTGATTATTCAACTGAGGATATTGTCAAGTATGAAGCTGAATTAGTTGGAGATGATGAGGAGGAAGAGTATGGTAGTGATGTACATGAGGAGGTTAGGGAGTTGAGGGCTGAACAAAGAACTTTTCAAATGAGCAAAAGAAGGGAAAAAGTACCAGTTGACACTGAAGATGTACCAGTAGGTGAACCTGGACCAGATCTAGGTTTTGATGAAACTGAAACAGGTAAAATAAGTCATGAAGGAAGGCTAGGAGGTGATGAGCCTTACTTTGCAAGTTGCGATGAGGATAGTTTTGAGTGTTGTGATGATGATGAACATGAATGTGGTAGAGCAATAAGGGTAAAGTTTTCAAGAAAGAGGAGGACAACAACTCAAAAAATCATTCATGATCCTACTGCAAAGAAAGTTGTGTGGCAGTTGGGTATGGTGTTTAAAGATGTGAAAGAATTTAGACAAGCAGTAACTAAATATGCAGTTAGAAGGAGGGTTCGGGTGGAGAAGTGGGTGAATGAGCCAAAGAAAGTTAGAGTTAGATGCAAAAATGGATGTCCATGACTTTTGTATGCATGTCTTGACAAGACAACAAATAATTTCATGATAAAAACTTACAATCCAAAGCATACTTGCAACAAGACAACTAGAAATTACTTGTGCAATACAAAGTTTCTATCTAAAACCTACAGAGAAAGAATAACTAAGGAACCAAACATAAGAGTCTTCAAGTTGTAGGAGATGATTAGGAAAAAGTTCAAACTTTATGTTGGCAAGACTACTATGAGAAGAGCAAGAGCTAAAGTGTTGAAAGATATAATGGGTTATCATGTTGTAGAATTTGGAAGAATTCTTGAATACAAGGATGAAGTGTTAAGGACCAGTTGCGTTGTAAAAGTTGGTGAACCTGATGCAGAAGGCACATCAGTATTTCAGAGTTTTTACATCTATTTTGATGCTTTAAGGAAGGCATGGATACATTGTAGGACGTGCATAGGCTTAGATGGTTGTTTCTTTAAAGGTGTTTGTAAAGGCCAGTTGTTAGTTGATGTGGCCAAGGATGGTAACAATTAGATGCTGCCACTTGCTTGGGAAATAGTTGAAAAGGAGAACAAAAACTTATGGACCATGTTTGTCAAGTGCATAAGGGATGATCTAGGACTTGGAGATGGTGAAGGTCTCACCTTGATTACAAATATGCAGAAGGTATGTGAACTTATTTTTTAATTTTCAATTTATATATGTAATTGTGACCTAATTATCATCTATTGCAGGGAATGTATGCAGCAATTACAGAGGTATTACCTCAGTGTGAGCATAGAATGTGTGTTAGGCACATATTAGCTAACTAGGCTAAGGATTGGATGGGTCTTCAAAGAAGACAACAATCTTGAAAGGTAGCTAAGAGTACATTTTAGTCTCAATTAAGGAAAAGTATAGAGAAAATGAAGTTGTTAGGTCCAGAAAAAATGATGGATGACTTAATATACTACAACATTAATTACTGGTGCAAAGTTTACTTCAATACTGAAGTGAAGTGTGATTCTGTAGACAACAACTCTGAGTGTTTTAATGCATGGATCTTGGCTTCTAGACACAAGACCATCATAACTATGCTTGAAGAAATAAGAGTGAAGATGATGACAATAATGACCAATTTAAGGGAGTTCCCAAGTACTTGGAAGTGTAATTTCTCTCCAATGGTTCTGAAGGTTTTAAAGGAGAACATTAGTAGGTCTATAGACTGTACCATTGAGTTTAATGGAGTTGTTGGATTTGAAGTGAAAGAAGGACTTGGTCAACCCAAAATGGATATTGCTAGGAGAACTTGTATTTGTAGAGTGTGGCAGTTAAGGGGCATACAATATACACATGATATGGCTGCATTATACTTTACGAAGTTTTCTTTTTATGACTATGTAGAAAACTACTATAGTAAAGAAACTTACTTGAGGACTTATGCCAATGTTATTGAACCACTCACAAACATAGAGATGTGACCGTTTCTACAAACCCCACTATTTCACCACCAGAAATCACAAACATATCTGGTAGGCTATCTAAGGCTAGAAGGAAAGAAGCTAGAGAAACTAAGAAATCATGGAATCTTCCTAGGACTGGACTTGCAATGACTTGTAGTATATGCCATGTCAGAAGCCATAACAAGAGAGGGTGTCCTCAAAGAGAAGGTGTTGAGTCATCAACAAGACATAGTGCACCATCACCTACTGCATCAGTAAGGGTAGAACCCCTAGGTTCAGGCAGGGGAAGAGGCAAACAAAAGGTAATATTTGAACTTGTTTTACTTTTTCTTAGTTTATAACTTACTTTTTTCTTTATATGTATAGAAAACTCCATCAGCACCATCAGAAGGTGAACCTCCACTAAAAAGAGGAAGAGGAAGACAAAAAAAAACATCACCAGCAGCACCTAGTGCACATCCCCTACCTACTACATCTATTGATTTTCCTCCATCCTCTTCTGCTACTCCTAATTATCATGCATAATCTTCAGTAACTGGTACTACTAAAAGATAAAGAGGTAGGGGCAGATGAAACACATCTTTAGAGAAAAGACCAAGAGTCATGGGAATGAGTGTGTTCCAACCTGCAAATGGCTTCAAAGTCATGAATGTGAGTCTTTACTACATCTTAAACTATTTTGTTAATTTAAACATCTTAAATATTGAATTATATTCATAATTTTATTGTAGCCTGGCATGCCAAGTAGTAAGATCTACTCTACTAGTCAAGCAAAAGTGACAAGATCAGCTGATATAACTGGTGACATTAGTTATACACCAAGTAATACAAGTAAGCTGAAATGGAATGGTAAAACAACAATCTCAACAAGCAAACTTCATGAGCTTAGAGAGAAGTAAAGAAAGAAGACAATGGGAAGTAGTTCAGATAATCCAAGTTAAAATAACACTTCTTCATAGTCAAAGATGCCATGAAAATTGTAGTAATGTTGATATATTTAAGCACTTTTTAAGTTAGTCCAGTAGACATGTAAACTATTTTCATTAAGGGCCTACTATTTTGAGTTTTATTTGTTGGTAAATTTTGCCTTATGTGAGTCCTTATGAATATGACTTTATTCTGGTATATTCTGCCAAATTCTGCCTTATGTGAGGTCTTATGAATGAATGGTGATGTTGCATTATGCATGATGATGTTGTGTTCAAATGTGTTTAGAAATGTTGTTATGTTGTCTATTCAATTGTGTTGGCTATTCAGATGTGTTTATATATGGTGTTGTGTTGGTTCAATTGACTATTCATATGATGTTGTGTTGGTTATGTGTTTTAGAAATGGTGGTGTGTTGTCTGTATTGAAGTATGAATGAATGATTAGGTTGTTGGTTGTTCAGTTTACAGATAAAGTGCAATTATTTTACCTTCAATTGACAACATAGATACACAATTTGTCACATACATTGACAATTCTGATGAACATAGCAACAATACACATCAAATACTACTTTGGAATAGATTGTTTGCTGATGAGCATAGCAACAACACAAATCAAAATACATAAAAATATCTTCATATTGAACCTACACCATTTCCACCTTCTATTGAGCCTCATCTCCAATAACAAATTAGAGTTACTCAAGTTGTCACTATGAACCTGTCTAATCCCTAATTCTTGCTCGAACTCATTGATTTTGTTCACCAATCTTGAAAGGATAAAACTTGATCTTGGATCCACTTCTGCTTTGTCCCTCCATCAATTTTTTTTACAATTTTTAGACTGAAAATAATCCAAAAATAGTACTTTAGCATCAATTCAATATAAAGTGAAGCAAAAAACAAGGGAAAACACATACACCATAGCATGGGCAAGACCAAAATCTTCTTCCCAGATTTAATTTCAACCAAGAAGTTTGCGAATTTGGCAAAATTCCATATTTGCATCTCACTACAGCGTTGAGCATTGTGTCTAATTCATCCATACAAAGCTTATTCAAGTTTTCATTTGCCATTTTTAACGAATTTTGAGAAAATTCAAAATTCAAATTAGAGACCTTAAATAAGAAAGCAGAGAAGATTACAAACCCTAACTTCAAGATTTAAAGTAGACATGAACATAAATAACTAAACCCTACCTATTTTTGAAAGAAAATCGTGAAATTTTTAGAAAAGGAACAAGGGTTAATGGTGGGGAAGAAGGAACAATTGTTTATTTAAGTTGGGGAAGATGATTGTTGGAGAAGTACAATCTTCTTACGCGCCTAGAGGAGGTGTTCACACCTCCTATGATAGGTCAGCACTCAAGTGTGTAGTAAATAGAGAAATAAAATGTTCAGGGGTGATAGGACACCCTTGAAATTGGAGTGTGTAGTTGGAATTTGGGGTATAGGTTGTAGGAGGGGGGGCTTTAGACCATTTTCTCTATTAAAAATAATAAAATAATATATTTTTTCAAATTATAATATAATTTTAGAAAAATTATTCAATTGTAGACTCAAATCCAATTATCTTAGGAAAAATGGTGCTAGCTAATGAATGCACAACATAAAATAAAACACATGTTATAAAAAAATTGACTTTAGATTAATTAGAAGGCACAAATCGATTGGTGATCCCCTAAAGTTGGCATCAAATTTCACTTAGACACCTTAAATGGACGATGTTTATTTTAGACACCTCATGTAGGCTTCCGCTGTGTCATTTTGACACTTTTTGCTGACATATCAAAGTGAGTGTGATACACTCAACAATAGCCCGTGAAAGACTTTATTTGGCCTTTTTATTTTATTTTCTCTTCTTCTTCATTTCTCAAGCCATCACCTCCCACAATTTTTTCAAGCTTAGCTCCTTCAATGAAAGTCAAATTGTTTATTCAAATTCGTTGTCAAGCCATTTTTTTTCAATGTATTGCTTTTCTAAATCTACCATCACCTCCCTCTACTTTTTTTCGCCGAAAAAATGGACACCAACACCCATATTTCATATTTCTTCTCTCTTTCTTTCTTCCTCTCCCTCTTTTCTTATCATAAAACAACACTAAAAAGAAAGAAAAATAATAAATATGAAAAATAAAAGAAAAGAATAAATTTTTAAAAAAAGCACAAAAGAGATTTGTGTGTGTAATGAAAAAAGACGATGTTCGATCAAGTTACCATCACCGCTCTTCATCTTTTTTGCCGGAAATAATAAATATCAACACTCCTATTTATTTTTTCTTTCTTTTTCTCCTTCCCTCTTCCGGTCCTCCATTCTATTTTTCTCTCAAAACAAAATCAAAATAGAAAGATAAAAAAGATTTGAAACAATTTTAAAAAGTAGATTAAAAAAAAAAGAAAATTATTGGGTGTAGTGGAAAAGACAACTACCATCAGGGTGTGGGGGAGGGGGTTAAATTGATTTTTTTAGAATAACATTTTTATTTTATTTACTAAATAGTTTTTAAAATAATTTTAAACTTAAAACAACACGTGTAATCATTTAATTGATTGTTTGTCATGTCATCAACGAGTGTATTACACTCTCCTTCAGTTTATTGCTTATTATTAAAAACAATGTCAAAATGACACATCGAAACCCTATATGAGGTGTCTAAAATGAACATCACCCAGTTAAGGTATCTAAATGATGCTTGGTGCCAACTTTATGGGGGCCACCGATGAATTTGGCCTAATAAGAATATTGAAAACTCTGCTTGATTATGTCCAATTCTACTTGTATTAACCCCAAAGTTAGATTATCATTTTGGTCCTACACTATTACTTTAATTAGATAACATTTTAATTTGATAATAGCTTGAATTTAATGCTCTGCATAAGTTCTATTTCAATTCTCCGTACATGTTCACTTGTTGTTTAATTACTTCTTAGTAGCAACTATTAATTTTCCCACAACATTGTTGCTCAAGTTCCCTTACCTTCTCTTCCCTCACCGTAACAATCCTTTTTAAATGATTAAGTTCCATTGCCCTTATTATTTGTTCTTTCAAAATCTTTTCACATTCTTCACTAATTTATATAATGTCTCCAACAATATGCCTTTGTCTCATTAATCTATTTATCTTTTCTTTGCCTCAACCAAATGCATCGGTGTCAAGTATTTTTATTTTCTTCTCTTTATCAAGAACCACTCTATTTTTCTTGTTTTATGTTTATTCTTTATCCAGATTATTTTGTTTTGTTCTCTTTATCCCGAGTCACTTTGTTTTTCATGTTAGTATTTGTGTTATTTTGGTAATTTTGTTTTCTTCTCTTTATCAAGAGTCAGTTTGTTTTTCCTATTTTTTGTTTATTTCTTTATCCAAGTTATTTTGATTTGTTCCCTTTATCATGAGTCACTCTATTTTTCATGTTAATATTTTTATTATCTTTTGATTGGTTTATTTCTTACTAATTGAGGTAGTGGAGGTTTCATGTGGATGGATATATCACTAAAGGTTTCTCGATATTGTTCTTTCCTGAAACAATCAAGGTCTCCTAAAGATCTCCAATAGTACTTAAGTTTTCAATAATAATAGTATAGTGATATTTGTATTCCCTGCTGACTCTATCTATGACTTGATTTTAACAAGTTAGATTCATCAAAATTGTTCGTCCCTCGAATAACTTCATAGTAAGAGACCCTCTTATGAAATTGACCAATCTAATTTTGTATAGGAAGTCGCCTGCTTCTCTTTCAATATTTCAGAAATCAAACCATGAAATAGTTGTGATTACTAATGCTACTACAACTGATGCAAGAACAAAAGTGAAAGCCCATATTTTGTTTCTTTTTCTTATGCTACAACATCTCGCTTATATTCAGTATACTTCAGCTTCACTTCAAATTTTCATACAATATTGGATGGAGATGAGCTTAAATGGAGTCAAACAAGTTGGCTTTATCAAAATTGTCTGTGCACCCATCTCAGTACTCAATTTGAAGGTCAGCTTATTGGAAGGTGAACTCTCAGCTCTTACTTTCTCCAATCTCAATTGACTTGGTATAATCAACCTCTTGAGAATAAATTATTCACTGAAAGTATTCCACAAAGCCTTTTTTATGCAGGCCATTAACTACAATCTGTCAGGCTTCTAACCATCTAAAACGAAATATCTTGTCTAGAATAATGTCTTTACAAGTTCTGTCCATCATTTTAGTCTCCAATAACAGCCTAACCAATTTTGTAGGGACAATAAAAGTCCTTAAGGGTTGTAAGAAACTGTCACACTAATCCTCATCAAAAAAATTTATAATGAAACTTTGTCTGATAAAAAAAACTTGATTTGGTCTGAATATTTTTAAAAAATCTCCAAATTTTAAGTCTAGGTGATTGTAATTCACCGGACAGATTACCACATGGCTAGTTAAACTTGGGAAGGTAGATGTTCTAGACCTTTCTATGAATCAAATCACAAGCAAAATTTCAGGTTTGTTAGGGACTTTATAAAATTTATTTTAATAGGATATGTCTCATAATTTTATTTATAGAGGCTTTCCGGTCGAACTTACTTAACTGCGAAGACTTCCATCATAAGAGTCTATTGATCAGGTAGATATAAGTGCTTTAAAATTGCATGTGTTGGTTCAATGGCCGGTTAAACATGGGATGGTAGATGATCTAGACCTTTCTATGAATCAAATCACAAGCAAAAATTCAGGTTTGTTAGGGACTTTATAAAATTTATTTTAATAGGATTTGTCTCATAATTTTATTTATGGAGGCTTTCCGATCAAACTTACTCAACTGCGAAGACTTACATCATAAGAGTCTATTGATCAGGTAGACATCAGTGCTTTAAAATTGCATGTGTTTGTTTAGTCAAATAATTCAACAGAAACGCTATCAGATTTATGAAAGAACTAATGAAAACTAAATTTTGAGTACCTGTAGGATTATGAAGAATATCTTTAGAGCTTGGACCTATATGAAAGGTTGGTAATTTAGAGTCATTACCTAGAGTTAATTCCTCGGTACTTTGATATTCATAGTGAATGCCAAAGTTATCGAGATCAGATGTTAACTGATGCGTGGTGCCACTATCCATCAACCTAATTTGAGTAAGTGAATGCTGGGTATTTTCTAGGTTGTTAGAAACTTGAGTGCTAGTAGATTTCTTGGGTGATGGGTAAACTCGTGCGATATAACCTTTACCTTCACACTTGTGATAATTGTTGACACACCAGAGGTTGAAGATAAAATGTAAATGGAACTTTGAGTATAGTGTGCTATGGGAGCTATGACATTAAGAGTCTCATCTCTTTAAATACCTCTCTTCATTCAATAATAACCTATATAAAACATCAAACCAGATATCCTCTTGACACGATTCAAGTGATCTTGTAAAGGCATGATAGGCTGGTCCCAATCTAGCAAGAACAAATTCAAATAAATCATCATTAGTAAACAGATGTTGCAATGTAGTCAACTTGTCCGCAATTCCTTTTACCTTTTGCACTTAAGACTCAATACTAGTTTGTCTCTCTGCAATGTGTGTAGTGTTGTTTTCAACTCATGAATTTGAGGCTTCGAACTTGAAGCATAAGCAACAACTAGTTTGTTCCAAGCTGTTTGAGCCGTCTCAAACCAGCTAGTTGGCCTAATATTCTTTTGAATATGGAAGCAATGATCAAACTTAGCACAAGTTGATCAACTCTTACCCAAATATGATAGTCTGAATTAGGTTGATACTAGACAGAAAATGCCCTGGAATCACCTGACTACCATCAATATAATGACCAAGCCCTTAACCTTGAACCATCGAAAGGAACTAAGTTTGCCACAATAAAAAAATTCGTAAGTTTAAGTGGTAACTGATGAGCAAGACTAGGGGACGGTAGAGTGGTGAGCATGGAGGTTGGTGTTCCAACGGTTATTTCCTGCAGGGAGGAACTTGGTGAGATGTTATCATCCACCATTGAAGTTGCTGCGTAACTTCTGTTTTCTTTCTAGTCGTACGATTTAAAATAGGATTGTTTTAACCTCTTAAGACTCTGATACCATGAAATACTTTCTCTTTATGTGTATTATAAATATACTGCATAATCATAGACCAAGCCATATACAGTTAATAACAATCCTACGCAAACTAAGCCACAAATAAACAAAATCTATTCGTGTTACATAAGTAAGTGTTATCCTTGTTCAATTAGTATAGATTTTTTTTAAGCTTCAATAAGATTTTAGTAGGATAAAACATAGTCCCCTTACATGTACTTTTTTCTTTTGAGTTGGATTTGCTTTTAATTTTTTTTTTTTATAATCTCTTACATTTGTCCAACTCTAATGGGCAGGCATGGAAACTTTATAAGTAGTTTTGTTTCACTCACCCTCTCTTTCTATTTAAAAAATTGCAAACACAGCCACACTTTCACTGTGTGTGGTCAGTAAAACACATGACTAAAGCTAAACACAAAACCAAGAAAGAAGAGAAAGCAAAAGTGTCTGCACCTCCGTAGTCCTTTCCCCCTATATGTATGCAAATTGCAATGCCCCCTTCTAGAACGGCTATATTTACATTTTCATCTACTGCCATTAGGATTAACATTTTTGGCTTAGTAGCAAGCAATATATATGCTGCCATTTTTTTGAGCTTTAAGTTTAATTTCTTCTTTCACATTCTTTAAAAATGAGATTCCCAGTTGAAGAGATGGAGATCATTTTCAGATCGGGCTAAGCTACTACTAGTGGTATTATTTTGTTGCTTTCAATTTTTGAGTTCGTTTTCTTTCCTGCCACTAATTTGTTGATTTGTGTTCTACTATTTGTGTAGAATTCAATTAATTTTTGTGATTCTCTCTTCTGCACTAGTTCCTTTTGCTACTGACTTTAGAAAAATACAATGTAAGGTGAGAAGAAGGGAAATATGTATGTACCATTCTATATTATGGGGTTGAGAGTGGCAAAATTAGCTCATAAAATTATGATCCATCCACCCGTTTAGGTTTGGATGGGTTAATGACCTATTTTTTTTATTAACTCACTTCATTTTGACTTGCTTAATTCAGCCCATTTAAAAATTTGAGTTCATATGTAGCCTAGATTGACCTATGGGAAACTTTGTGTAAGCATTTTCAAAAACGAACTTTTTATTTGAGTGTTATATATAGTCATTATAAGAAACAAGTTTTGTTAGGTACGCAACAAGTTATAAGAAAACAAACTAAAAAATTTAAAATTTAGTAAAAATTGGACGGATTAGGTTATGACCTGATCTTTTGCTCAACCCGTTTCACCCCAAGTAACTTTTGGGTGGGTCAGTTACTCAGTTATTTATTAACTCAGCCATTTTGACATCTGCTCAACTTGCCCATTTGACACTCCTAGTAGCGGTGTCCATTTTCTCTTAGTATTTGATTGTTAAATCACAAATGATTACACCCATTTTCCTGCAGCTTCTTGAGTATTATCCCATTCTGTAGCGACTGGGGCTGTCGAAACTTTGTGAAATAATTAGGTGACTCAGGGTGATATGTTGGATGTATGTGATTCAATAGTTATTTTAACATTTCAACACGTCCCTTCATGTGCAGTTCTAGTTTTCCTTGGTTGAGCACATGGAACTATTTTGTTGATGAGCGAAGATGATAATTGATTCTATGAACTGCCTACTTTGAAGGCATGTTGAATGATGTGAACCATCTCATTTAAAAGTTTTAATGATACAACATTTTGTTAATTTATTTGGGTCTGCAGCAGTTCATGTCCCCATTCTTGCTTTCTCTTTTGGTTGTTAAATTACATTATCACGTGGTGCAACTAAGAACTTAATTAATAATCTGAAATATGAAGATATTCCTAAATATATGTTATACATTTGTGTGTACATAAAGGATGAAAATGGAACTTTTTTTTCCGTAAAAGTACTCTTTTCTTATGTTGTCGTATTCAATGTGCTGGTTTTTTCAGTTACTGCTTAACAAGATACAACTTTTTGAAATGATGGCATGCTTCTAAGTAGAAACAATCCTAGTGGATTTTATTCACGTTTGTTAGTCATGTATGAATCAACTCTTATTGATATTTGCAGTTCTACGGAGCTTCTCATAGTGAGATACTTGTGATGATAAATAGCAATCAGAGATGAAAAGGACACCTGAATCAGGAAAACCACTAGCCGAGAACCGTATTGAGGCTGAGGTGACAAATATTTACCCAACCTTTAAAAAAGAGGTGGGAACTATATCCGATGTCCATGACTTTCTGGAGATGGACTTCACTGTTCCTCTTCAAACATGGAAAGGAAACCACTCATATCAGGAGCAAGAGGAACTTATGCCTAATGCTGGTACAATCAAGCGATGTGATGACTCACTTGAAGATAGTGGCTTTATGACATTCTATGGAGCAAGTCATCCTCCAGAACCTGTTGATACCGACCTAATGAAACCAGTCTATGTACCAATTGGTCCTAATAAAGTAGATGGTAAATGCCTATTGAAAAACATGTCTCTGAAGGATTCTTCCCTGGATGATATTTCAATCGAGGTTCTTAACATGAAACCTAGTTCATTTCTTCTTTCACCTGCAGAGAGATGGGCTGAAAATCCAAATGATCTTGGTGTAGTATCCTCTCCATTTATGGTTCCTCGTCCATCTCAAAATATGTTAGCAAGTCTACCCCCTGATTCTGAAGAAAAAGAATGTCTTTGGGATGCATCATTATCACCAAGCAGCAATGTCAGTCCATATAGTAGCATTGATAGTGCTGGTGTTGGCACAGCTATGAGCATTCCTAACAGCTGCACAAGAACATATAGGAGTGATCGGATGCTGAGTGAAAGCTTGCTTATTATGGATGGAAACTGTGAGGGCACTAAACTGATTATTCAAGGGGATTCACTAGAAAGTGCTAAAACTAGCTTTAGCAGGGAAAGTGATAGCAGTGAACTTAGTGATGATAGTAACTGGAGTAACATTACCGGCAGTGCCAATAAGCCGCACAAAGGGAATGATCCCAGATGCAAGGCTATTCTTGCAATACGGGCACGTGATGGTATATTAGGCATGAGTCACTTTAGGTTAGTGAAAAGACTTGGTTGTGGTGACATTGGCACTGTTTATCTTTCAGAGCTAAATGGGACTTGCTGCGATTTTGCAATGAAAGTGATGGATAAGGCATCGCTTGCAAGTAGGAAAAAATTAACCCGTTCTCGAACAGAAAAAGAAATCCTTCAGCTGTTAGATCACCCATTCTTACCAACCTTGTATACTCATTTTGAAACTGACAGATTTTCATGTTTAGTCATGGAATATTGCCCAGGAGGAGATCTACATACTCTACGACAAAGACAGCCTGGGAAGCATTTTTCAGAATACTCTGCAAGGTACAGTTCTTGTTCCATTCTTCTCTCTTATATGCAACAAAAGATAAAACCTCCCCTAAGCTTGTTTTTGATAAGCTCTTACACCTAAGTTCCAAACATAAGTGTAATCCTCCACTAGTTTGACATTCCTTGTATGGTATAAAGCCCATCTCTCTTGAAACAGAACTTGGTAATTTGTTAGTTATCTGCAATGGAAATAGTTATTCATCTTACTGGCTCATTGATTCACTCTTATCTATTGAAACTCCATAAGCCGGCAATATGCGTGCTTTACTGGGAAAGGACTGTTTTGACAGTTTGTTTCTCTAATTGCTTTGCGTGCTAGTACCGGTAGAGGAAGTTGATTGTTTCTTAATGATTATTACCCAATTTCTGTTTAGTGCCAAATGGTAAATGCTCATAATGTGTTAAGATCCTCAAGCTATGTGTCATTTTGAGAAAATAGAGATTTTCTGAATATTTCATGATTTTAAGGCTCCTGCTTGTTCACAGCTCATGATGTCTTGTTCTCATAATATGTACTTTTCTTTGTGTCTTCTGGTTCTTAGTTTTCATCCAAATATTATTCTTGGTTAGACATCCATATTTTTAATGAACAATTCAGAGATATTACCAAATATGAGAAAATTGTTCAGAAGTTTGCTAATTTCGTAGTGGTGCTTGACCAGTACGAAATTAGCAAACTTTTCTCCTTCCTGGCAAAGAAAATATATCATTAAGTTAGATGTTTATTATATTAGGATTTTTATAGTGAAGAAGTTCTTGATCCGTCTTTGCAATTTTTTGATCCTGTTCTTATTCATTTTTTTTTTGTTTTTCCTTAATAATTGTGGAGTCTGGGCCAGCTTGCATGCACCTCGGCTAATTCCACAAGCTACCCGCTACCTTTCACTAATTCAAATATGGGTGATACAGAATACAAAGGCTTGGACTGATGTGAAGAAATCATCTTTTGTTTTTGATCTTATTATTTTTCATTTTCCTTTTTTCCTGTCACCAATTATTGACCAGAGAAGATGGATAATTATAACAACATATTATATGGGTAGGATATTAAACTGGAACAATACCAAGAAAATTATAATGGATCCTATGCAAGAATGACACGTGTAAATCATTATATGATCTACATTTTATGAACTAGTTGGGATTGTTGGTGCACCTACATTTTTCTGATGTTTGCCTGGAGCATTTTGGTTTGTTCAGTATTTTTACATTAGGGTCAAAATGTAGAGAACCTCTTCAATTACAGAACTCCTAATTTGTCTTAAAAGACAAAATTCGTGAGTATTGGAAAGTTATGGGTCCAAATGGAGTGAAACAAATGTTGAGGAATTGTGTAGTCGACCCTAACTAGTTCTGTATAGATACATAGCTACTGTTGTATGGATAGGATGTAAAGCTCAATCCAGGAATATGATTAGACATTATATGCTAGCTGTTTTTTCCTTTTCTTTTGGTTTTCGTTGGGGCTTTGGAGAATCTTGGCCCTTTTTGTTTATCTTGAGCTGTGGAGTTCCTTAGTCAGAGTTTAATTAACCTGTTTATGCAACAGGTTTTATGCTGCAGAAGTTTTATTGGCTCTCGAATATCTTCACATGCTAGGTGTACTTTACCGAGACTTAAAGCCTGAAAATGTTCTAGTGCGTGATGATGGCCACATCATGCTTTCGGATTTTGATCTATCCCTGAAATGTTCAGTTTCACCTATGGTCATAAGGACATCATCTAATGATCCCTCTAAACGAGGAGCTGCATTATGTGTGCAGCCAGCCTGTATTGCTCCCACATCTACATGCATTCAGCCAACATGCTTCCTCCCCCGAATATTTTCTCAAAAGAGCAAAAAGATATCACAAAAGCCTCGAACTGAGCCTGGTTTTCCTGCTAATGCTATGCCTGAGCTAGTTGCAGAACCTACTGCAGCACGGTCAATGTCATTTGTTGGGACTCATGAATACTTAGCCCCTGAAATTATCAAGGGAGAAGGCCATGGCAATGCAGTTGATTGGTGGACATTTGGCATATTTCTGTATGAACTACTATATGGTAAAACCCCATTCAAGGGATCAGGAAACAGGGCAACTATTTTCAATGTAGTGGGACAACAGCTCAAGTTTCCAGATTCTCCTGCAACGAGTAATGCCAGCCGCAATCTTATTCAAGGATTGCTCATTAAAGAGCCTCAACACCGTCTCGGGGTGAAAAGAGGAGCAAGTGAGTTAAAGCAACACCCTTTCTTTGAAGGTGTTAATTGGGCACTGATTCGTTCCAGTACCCCACCTGAAGTGCCAAGACAGGTTAAAGTAGAGCTTCCACGCAAGTTTAAGCAAGTGAACCCTGTTGAAGTTTGCAGTAAAAGAAATGCAGGAACAAATGTGAATTCTGGGGGTAATAATTATCTTGACATTGAGTTCTTTTAGTCTAGGAATATATAATTATATAGGATTCTTGTCTACAATTTTATCAGCTTCCTTTAAGCAAACTCCATCCTAATAGTACTATAATATTCCCTTACCTTAATAGGACTACAATTTCTGTAGTTATTATATTTTACTATAAATACATAATTACCATAGTTATATTATCCCCTCAAGTTGGAGCATGAGAATCCCGAACACCCAACTTCTGAAATAAGTGTTCATACTGTGACTTGCCCAACACCTTCGTAAAAATATCAGCTAACTGCTCATGCATTGGAAAGTAGATCAGAGAGATGCTACCAAATTGCAACTCATCCCCAACATAATGAAAATCCACTTCAATGTGTTCGGTTCGTTCATGAAAAGCCAAATTTTATGCAATATATAATTCCACTTGGCTGTCAGAATACATCCTAACTAGACAGTGATCCACGCCTAAACTAGTTAAAATACCCTTTAAGCATTTCATTTCCACATGGTCATCGCCGTCACTGATATTCCGCCTCTGCTGAAGAGCGGGATGCAATGAGTTGGTTTTTAGTATTCCAAGACACGAGTGTATTTTCAAGTGTAATGAACTACCTGATGAGAGATCTTCATGTTAGTAGGCATCGTGCCTGGTTTGAGTCACATCGTGCCTAGTTTGAGTCACATCATCCACAACTTCAATTCCTTTTCTCATTCTCCTTGCCAAGCTTTCTACGTGTGACATGAAGTAAATTATGATAATGTAACTGTCCTCCTAGTCGTGTTGTGAACTTTACCATTTTTAAACCTCTTCGATTTATAACTTGCGTGGATAAATGACACGATTTTCGAGGTGATCAAATGAGTTTAAGAGAAGATACTTAATTTTGTGAGTATAAGTGAGATATGCATAGCGATTCTTTATATCATGGCACCTTAGTTTTTTTTTAGACATGTTCAAGGATAAACGTTATTTTAACTGAGGGAGAATGTAATATTTCTATTTTTTAATGAAGAATTAGTTTGTGCTTAACCAAGATGTGCAGAATGAAAAAAAGAACAGAATGCAGATAAAGAAAAGAAAAGAAAGAGAGGAAAAGAGAAGAGAAAAATAAGAGTATTCATCTCACACTATGAAGATAATGATTCTCATCTTTCCAATGAAATTTTTATGTAATTATGGGTAGATTTTTAGGATAGAAACATGAAGAAATTATGCTAAGTTAACAAAATATAGTCTTAGGGTTCTTAGAATAAAATCTTGATTTGGGGGGTCGAATATCGACCCATTTTAGCTGAAATTCGACATGCAAGTTTGTTATAAGGCTCATCCATATACCTTCTTGTAGCTATTTTTGCTCCAATTTAGCTCGAATTAGTTGGCTTTGCATTCCAGTCCATCCTATGAGTCTTTTCTTGTTGTTTCGAGCCCAAAATGAAATTAATCATGTCTAATAGCTCATCACAACATATCATCAATAAACACAAGGATAATAATAAGATTATACTCAGAAAGTAGCGAAAATATTGTGTTTGAATCCGTAAATAAACCTAGATCAATATTCTATCCATCCGGATGCAGCAAAGAGAATCGTAATTTGAGTTAGCACTACTGGTGGTGTAGAAGGAAGCTGGATATTGTAGAGTTTGTATCTATGTGCTTGAACTATCAGCAGGTGGAGTATGAGGACCAGAGGCCAGGTGGTTTGACTTAGAAGCTATCCATTCCTGAGTAGAAATGAGAGCAAATAACAATGGACTTTGAGGTAGGCTTTCCATTAACTTTTTTGAAGATTTGATACTGTTTGACTCATCATTGATAGATTGACTAAATCTTCTCACTTCATGCCAATTTAGACTACGTAAAGTTCAGAGAGATTGACTCAGATATACATTTGAGATACTATCCATTTGGATGGGGTGTTGGTTTCCATCATTTCAGATAATGGTACTCAATTCAAATCACATTTAAGGAGGTTGATTTAAGAGAGTTGGGTACTTGAGTTTAGCATAACTTTTTGTCCGCATACTAATAGTCGGTCTGAGAGGACTATTTAGATTTTTGAGGGCATGCTTTAGGCATGTGTGATTGATTTCGGAGGTCAGTGGGACCAGTTTTTGGCTTTGGCAGAGTTTGCGTATAATGATTGCAACTATTCAATAATTTAGATGACACCATTTGAAGCATTCTATGGTAGGAGGTATTAGTCTCTGATGGGTGAGTTTGATGATTTTGAGGTTCGACCTTGAGGCATCGACTTGTTATGTGATTTCATGGATAGAGTCATGGTAGAGTTTGGGTGATCTAGAAGAGCTTGGTACTACCCATAGTAGGCATAAGAGTTGCGCTGATAGGCCAGTGTGTGCCTTAAAATTTATGGTTTGAGATCAAGTATTCATGCAGGTGTTTCCCATGAAGGGCATGATGAGGTTAGGGAGGAAAGGCAAGCTTAGACCTAGATTTATCAGACCTTTCGAGATTTTACGATGCATTGGAGAGGTGGTTTATGAGTTAGCCTTACCTTCAACTCTTTCGGATGTTCACCTTGTTTTCCATGATTTCATATTGAAACTGTATGAATTGAATGAGTCTCACTTGTTTCGATGGAATTCAGTTCATCTTGATAAGCCATATGCTTTTGAAGAGGAGCCTTTGGACAAGAAGATTAGGAAGTTGAGGTTATATTCCTTCGGTTAAGGTTCAATGGAGGCATCTTCCGATCGAGGAGGCTACTTGGGAGGCCGAGCTTGACATGCAGACTAAATGTCCTCACTTATTTAGCCTTCAGGTACTTCATTTTCTTTAACTTTCGAGGGCGAAAGTTCTTTTAGTTGTGGATTTTGTAATGACCCTCATGGTCATTTACTTGCTTTTGCATGTTTTTACTATTTTTCCCTTCCCATAACTTTTGTGATATATTTGTGGTTTTTTGGGATGGGTGGCTTGGTTCCCAAGGTGTTCGGGAGAGTTTTGGTTGAGTTTTCCCTAGTTTGGAGATGTTGTTTTGAAAGGGTTGAATTCAATCAATATTATCGGTAAATGGGCTTGGATGAGATTTCTTCATTGCCGTTGGCTCCAAAATATTGATTTTGGTCTAGTAGGACCTTTGGTTTGGGTCTTGAGGTTTGTAATTTGATTTTGCGGTGCTTGTTTTTTTGTTATTTTAGTTAAAGTGTTAACTTTGGTCAATATTTCATCAAAAATAACTTAGGATGGTTGTTTCGTCAATTTTGTTGAGTTCGAAATATCGTTTCTAGTTGGGTCGCATGACAATTTGTGTTCCAGGACTCAAAATTAATCCCAAGGGTTTGTTCGAGGATTTTGTAAATTAGTTGAAGCTGTTCATGTAGATGGTCTTGTGGATCCACTACAACGGAGATCTAGATTCACCAGTGAAAGCTGATGATGTCAGTGGCCGCTGCTGCTTCGGAGCTTGGGTGCTCAGGCGGGGATGCACCTGCAGGATCATGGCCGCTCTTGTAGATGGGTGAAGTTAATGGCTTCCACTCCTGCGGGGACTTATTCTCACCCGCGCCGTTGCACCTTCGATGAATGTCCACCAAATAACAATTGCAAAGTGTTTTAAAGCTTCTTTATCTTTCATTTTCTAAGTCTTAGAAGACTTATTTCCTCCATTGTTGAAGCTCGGCTAGAGAATATTTTCACCATATCTTGATCATTTAAGTTTATTTTGAGGTAAAACTTCTCCCCATCTCTTTTATTATTCGTCTAAGCTTTAAATTCACGTTTCATCTTTGAATTGGACCTTTCATTTCATGATTCTTTTAATCTTTAAATTGAGATTTTTGGACTATTTAAGGTTCAAAATTACTCTTGTCTTTGCTCAATTTTAAAGCATGAAATACTTAACCCAAAGGGAGTATGATTGTGGATTAATCTATTTCATCGATGGTTCTAAGGGTCAACTTTTGACATCTGAATTTCATTTTATCAATATGAGTATCGTTAGCCCCATATTGACTTGTACAATGTGTTTTTGATAGAGTGACAATGATCCAAGGCTCTTCAAAATAAAAAAGCTTCTGAGTGATGGTTCGTGTTTGGAGTTCGACTTTGAGATAGGTTACAACTTACCCTTTTTAGACTTATCTTGGTTATATTCTTTATTTTATAAATTCCATGATCATTAGGGTTGATTATAGGGTAATATTAGGCTTAAATGATTCTTATATATGAATTGAACATTTTTGGGACTTTAGAATTGTGCTTTTCCCTTATGCCTTGATGAGTCGGGGATTTCAACTCATTTAGGGCTAAATATAAAGAGTTTTAGTGTCCTCAATGCCTATTTTATGCTGTAAACTGATGTTAAAGTACTAATTTGTAGCTATGAAGGCAAAAGAGCAATGCAAGGACATTACCGGGGGAAAATGAGCGGAAAAGCTAAAAAAGTTGAAGACAAGCAAGGCTGATGATCGCCAAGCCGCGTGGCTCTTCAGCTCGCCAAAAGTTACAGCAACCCAGCCCAGGGACAAAGCCAACTCGGCGATAGAAAGGACAATTTGGCAATTCACCGACTTGATCGGCGATGGAGGCTTAGCTCTCCCAAAGTTACAGAATGATTGGTGAAAAGGCAAACTAAAAAGGCGATATGAAGGAAGACTTGGCGCATCGCCGAACAGGTCGGCGAGCCCAACCTGGATCACCTAATGTCAGAACAAGGGAGTGATGAAAAGTCAAGCCAAGAAGGCGATGGAAAGGGACATTTGGCGCATTGCCGACCTGGTCGACTATGCTCGACTTATTCCGCCAAATAGTCCTAAAGCTAAATATTTGGGAAAGTATAAATGCGACTTGTAAAATATGTAACAGAGTTCTAAAGTTTTGGAGATCTTCCTTACAATCTAATTTTGGGTTTTTGATCTACGACACTCTAAACATTGTTTTTAGTCTTTGGAGTAGGAATTTAGAGTTGGGTTTTGATTTTGAGCATTGTGAAGACCTGCAATTTGTTACCCAAACTGATGGAGAATATAATTGCTAACATTTTCTTGCTTTTTATAATGTTTGGCTAAAACCCTCATTCTTGGGGGTGTGATTATGTGATTAAATGTTTCAATTAGCTTATGGGTGTTAATATTTACTGATTTAATTGTTGATTTGAAGTGGTTTCAATTGATAGTTGAGTTTTAATTGATGAATTATAGTTGCAAATACAGTTCTAACTTAGTATTCTAGGCTTGCTTGAGAAGAGGTTTTAGAATTAAAATTATCAATTGATGATTGTAGTGATTGGGTTATTGTGGATTCAACTTGAGAAAGTGGGTCTCAATTAGATCCTACCAATCTAGCTTGAGAGAGTTGATTAATTGAGGTTTTGAGATGTTTAGATTGTTGGGCTTGTCGAGGTTTGAGAGAACTCATTTGATTCGTAATAGTTGATTGAAAAATAGCTGTTACACTTAAAGCCTAGCCTACCCACTAAGATTCAACGACTTTTAGTAAATAATAATCACCCATATATCGAAATTGGCATTTAATCGATCATATCCTCAAGGATCCCTCTCTACTTGATTACTCCCCTATTTTCGTAGCTGTTAATTGTTCACTCTAATCCCCCCAATTGACACTAGTTGTCAAACCCATGCAATTTACTTTAATTGTTTCGATAATATCTACTTCTACAAATGATTAGAACACTCATTTCAATTCATAATTGAATTCTCTATTGTATCACTCCTTGTGGGATTGACCCTAACTCTTCGTTGGGTTTATACTTGATTGCGACCACCTACACTTAGAATTGGATGAAATGTAGTTGAGCGTTATAAAAAAATGGCGCCGCTTCCGGGGAGTGGTGTTTAGAATTCTTTTAGTGAAGTTTAGTTGTGAACTAATCTTGTTGTAGTAGAATCAACTTATTTTTGTTTGTCGTTGGCTGCTCTTGAACAAGCGACGGGATGAGTATTAACGAGAGCTATGCTAGACAACTTGGACACAATGATGACATCGGTAACTTGCACGATGCCAATGAAGATCAGTTGGAAGTGCGGGTGCTATTCGGTTGCCTCCAGTTGTGGGAAATGTGGTATTTCATGTGACTAGCACTATGTTGCAAACGAAGGGTTTGTTTGGAGGTCTAGCTAAGGATCCTCATGACCACATTCAGAACTTTGTGGACGTGTATGGTCCATTTTCTTTCAAGAACATCTCTCAGGAGTCAGTCTGACTTCGCTTGTTCCCTTTTTCTCTAATATGGGAGGCAACAAAGTGGTTAGACGACCTACCAAGGGACTCAATCACTTCTTGGGAAGAGCTTACTGCTGCGTTCTATATAAGATTTTTCCCTCCCTCGAAGATGATGGCATTGAGAGATATTATTCAAAACTTCAAATGATTGGATGGTGAACCAATTCATGATATATGGTTGAGGTTCCAGAAGTTACTGCTCCAATGTCTAACTCATGGACTCTCGAACAACGTGTTGTTACAACATTTCTACCGGAGTCTAGATTCAGTGAACAAAGGTGTGGCTGACCAGCTCGTTCAAAGAGGAATCATGCAACAATCGTTTGAATTAACATCTAATCTTCTTGATGGAATGACAAAGATTAACCGTGTTTGGTACACTAGGGAAGATTAAGTGTCTCCTTTGAATTTCAGGATGACAAAGGAACAAATAGAAAAAGACAAAGAGCGGGATGAAAACATGGCAAATATGATGTCCCAAATGGATTTATTGTCGAAGCATGTCATGGTAAGTGGTTCTAAGGCTGTGCATGTCGTTGGAGTTAGTGGAGTGAACCTTGATGATGCACACTTTGAGGCTATGTACAGTGAGGAAGTGCATTTTCTGGCAAATCAAAGAGGAGGTTTCCATCCGAACTATCCAAGGCCAGGCGGGAACCAAGGTTGGAATAGAGAGCGCGATGAAGGTTGGAGAGACCGTGATAGGAAATGACGTGACCGTGGTACAAACTGGAGGGAGCGGGATGGCGACAAGGATCGCTATGTACCCCCCATGAGCGTCAAAAACCAAAAAAGCAAATAGATGATCTTGAAAATTTCCGCACAGAAGATATGCTTGCATGTATTCTCAACAAAGTGGAAGGATCAGATAAGGTTTTAAAAGAAATGAAAGATGACGTCTCTTCTCTGAACCAGACGGTTACTTCTCACTCGGTGTCCGTTAAGTAGCTGGAAACACAGATGGGTCAAATCTTGTCCCATTTAAACCCAAGGTAAAAATGTGGTCTGCTGAGTGATACCATGGTCAACCCAAAGAATGAACCTTGAAAGCGTGTCTTCGTCGTGCCACGACGTTAAATAAGGCACTTCTTGGGAGGAAACCCAAATTTTTAGTTTTTACTATTTTTGTTTGAATAACGGGTGTTGGATGTACATGTTGAAAATTTGAAGTTTTGGGAAGAGGAGCAATTAGGCGAGCATAGGTTCTAGTCGGTGACTCGCCGAATAGGTTGGCGAGCCCAATCTAGACCGCCGTTTTGACCAACGTGTTGGATGGGATTCTGTAACATTCGGCGGACAAAAGAGTCATTCGGCGCATCACCAAATGATCGGCGACATAAGTGGGTGTCGACGACTGGCGTACGAATTGAAGGGTACAAAAGGCCTCAACCATTATAAATTCAAAATCTTTGTTTTTAGTAGTTTCCAAATGCATGCTCGTATCCTTGTTGAATTATCTGCGTCATCTTGATTGTTTGAATGATTTTTGTTAGAGTGTGCCATTGTCGTATCTTGTTTATGCGGGTTTTACCCTATAATTGTCGAATCTCGTGTGTTAACTCATTGAAATTATGGGTATTTGTTGATTATATGTTGGGTCTGGTATGGGTGAAGTCTGAGTAACCCCAAATGCACCGATCGATTGTATTTGCCCAATGATAGAGCGGGTGACGTCATTCTTAAGGGCAAAAGACGTCGATTGGTCAATTTTGGACAAATCGGGGGAAGTCTGAGTACCCCGAGGTCATTAGTGGTATGGGCCTAATCTTAATTGCATATAATAGGTATTTAATTTAATTCTCGGGGGTTGTGGGTTAGAAATTGGAGGTTGGGGTAAAAAACTGGCACGAAGGACCTTAGCTCGCCGAATGGTTCGACGGTTCACCCAAGGATCACCTTTTTATTCTCAAAATTTGATGAAATGTTTCTATAACATTCAGCGATATGCATGAACTCGCCGAGTTCACTGGGAGACTCACCAAATTCAGTCGGCGACTCACCGAATGTTTGTTAGATCACCCTTTCTAAACCCCAAATTTTAGAAAATATTGTGTAACATTCGGCGAGCTACTTTTAGTTTGCCGAATGGTGTTGGTGAATCTCCAAAAGGCCCTGGACATCGCCGACTTGTGTTGAATTCTGAGCAATTTTATTCTGGAAAGTTCGCTAAGTCCGACTTGGCTCGCCGAACTACTCGGCGAGTTTTCCTACACATTTTGAAATTTTGATAATTTTTCAAACTATTTCTAACGTATTGATTTATTCAACGTTGTTTTGTAGGTATGACCAGACCTAAGGTACCAGGAAGGAATCAACCACCCCGTAAGCAAGCACGGGGAATTGTGATAAATGAGGATGCTGTACCCGCACGGGCTACTCAGGCTAGATTTCCTCCAACAGGGGGGAAGGGTACATGAAAAGGCAAGGGGCCTGCTGAGCCAACTCTAGCTCAGACGAGCTCAGACAGTATGGGCATCTATGCCACCCACCTCACTACATCAGAGTTAGACAGTGAGGGAAACTCGGGGGATAGATTGCCAGTCTCCGTATCTGAGCCGAAGGATGACCATATATTACATACGAGGAGAGTGGAGCTGCGCTCTAAGTCACTCCATGATTTGGCCAGGATCCCAGTGCCTCCTCCACCTCCTCCACCTCCAGCACAGACGGTCGAGCAGGTATCTCCGATGCCACCAGTTCAAGCACCCCTTCCTCGGTCATTGAACAAACTTAAGGCTATGGGATTATAGACCATCCTTAAGGAGAAGAGATTGTCTATAGACGAAGTAGTAGACAGGTACATGGAGGTATGGAACACTATCAAGTTCCACAAATTTGAGATCTTTATCTGGCCCCGAGGCTCATACATTCCTTCTTGGGTTCGTGAATTCTATGCAGAGTACATGAAGTTGGTGCCTAAGGGAAATAAGAAGGCCAATTCGTTCGCATCGGTGGACCATGTAGTGGTGCGGGGAAGAAAGGTGAAGTGCAGGAACACCGATATAAATGAGGTGCTAGGGTGTACGATGAATGTAATCCAATTCTTGGTGGATCGGATGCAGACGAATAACCTAGATGACTTGAAGGGTTGGTTTGCTCCTCTGATCATTGACATCACACCGCTATGGATTGAGGCAGGAGTTTTGATAGAGAAGAAGGATTTGAATGTGGTTGCCAGGTTTTGGTTCGGGTTTATCAGCAAAACTTTGATGCCCTCACAAAATGAGTCTATACTCAAGCAACCGAAGGCTGCATTGTTGGGAAGCATCATGGACTAGGATAGACTAAATCTCGACCTGATTATCGAGCAGGAGATGGCCATGAGGGCCAAACAGAGTCAGACTTCTCTCCCGTTCCTGGTGTTGATCACAGAGCTGTGCCGGATGTGTAAGTAACTCCCACTTCCTCTACTGACATCCGGAGGATCGAGGCTGAGTACACTAGGGACGAGGCTGTGAGGAGGAGTGTTGCGCCGGTGGACACTTCCCCGACTGTTGATGTAGAGATGCTCGATCCAGACACAGTCCCTCCTACTCAGGCCGGTATGCCTTCAGAACCCCTGCCACCTCTAACTTTGTCCCTTATAGTTCTGCTGCTGCTCCTCTCACTACTGCTGCTACTTCTCGGCCCCCATTGACCCAGGATATGCTGTTCAAGATGGGTCATCTCGCCCAATCTGCTGATGTGCGTTCCTCCCGAGTAGAGGATGCTGTTGCTGGGATGATTGAGACTTGAGAGGGCCATTGTTGTTGTATTAGATCCTATCCAGGCTGAGTTGAGAGAGAACCAGAGCTGAATACTACCCATGGCTTCACATTGGATGTCCTCACGGTGAGAGTGGAAGAATCTAAGCAGGGTAGGAGTTAATTTGATGATGTGACGGCCTTGAGAGATGATATTACTGGCCTGAGACGTGATGTGGATGAGCTCAAATCGACGGATCTGTCTATGTTATTCGGCATGATGGACCTTCCCAAGGTCACGAGCACAGAGTTACAATCTATTTCTGAGATCCCTCCGGCTACTATGACTGGATATGCTGCTATGGATGACGATGATGCCGAGTCAGATGCTCTCAAGACTGATGATGAGGAGCTTGGTACATGAGATGCAGCTGTGTATGATGATATGGAGGACCTCGAGGGCGCGATGGTGCAGACAGCCATGTGGGAGTCTCTTCGGGATACATCTATGGTGGGCTCTAGTGGAGCAAATGATGGAGCTGAGCCGGGCACTGATGCCCAGACTGAGGGAATCACAGATATGCAGAGTTCACCTCAGGCTGAGCCTGACTGGGGGATTTTGACTCTCTTTCAACTTTATTTTTAGACATTTTAGTTCATTCACATTTGAGGACAATTGCTAGTTTTGTTTGGTGGGATGAGGTATATTCATACCTGCCTCTTTTGGGCTGTTTTTATGGATAATTTGTTTTGTTAATGCTTGATTTTGTTTGTGACTATTGGTTTATAAGGTGAATGTTGGTTTTGACCCAAATTAAAAATTTGTCACCTCTTGATGTTTGTGAATGTGGCTGTTCTCTTGCAAATTTGAATGCCGGTTGCGATCAATACCGATGACTTGAATAGTGATTTCAATTGAACGATATGTGTGTGCGAGTCCAATGAGGCAAATTTGAGTTGCATAAATCATATGTGAACTCTTAGCATCTCATTGTGACTGGCCGGTTGTTGAAATGAATATTGTGATGATCGTTGCACACGAGCTAAAATTTTACAGTCTTGTTTGATGATTGTGTTGAATTCCATGTGTGGTGAGGTTATCTTGAAATGTGTGTGTGATAATATCTAGAACTTGCCCCGTTTGTCCAATCGACTAATGTAGGTGAATGATAGAGATGATCTTAGGCACAATTTGTGGAGAGTGAACCAAAATTGCTATTATACCACTTTGTGACCACCTTGTGAGAGTGTGAACCTTGCTTGACACCATTTGAGCCTATCCTTTTCTTTGGATGAAACTTAAGCACATTTGGCCTCTTTCCTTCCCACCTAAAATTTTCATGAAGTATTGGTCCTTCTGAATAGCCAACTTAGGCTAAAAGCCTAAGTTGGGGTGTAGTAAAAAAGGGAGGAGAGTCAAGAAGTTTGAGAAATTCGCCCTTGAAGAATCATGTTGAAAAAAATGGAACCCCTCCATATAAAAAAAGAGAGCGAAAGAAGAAAAAATTATCAAAAAAGGAAAGAATTGTTGAAATAAAATTTGTACAATGGATAAAAGAAATGGGGTATCCAATGAGTCATGCTTAAAAGAACATAGGGTGGATTGTTAAAATCAAAAAGAGTGAAAGAAAATGAGAAAAAGTGAAATGCAGGCCATGCTTCATGAAGGTAGAAGTCACTAAGCCAAAATGATCATACCTTTACCCTCAGCTTCGTTACAAGCCTTGAAAGACTTTTGTGATCTTAATTGAGCTTAATGTCATGTTGATTGGAAAATACAGGCAAGCCTATGGGGAAAATCATACATGTGTTTATCTTTGAGAGTGTGAGAGTTGCTTTTATTTCCTAAATTCTGAAATTTTGATTATCTTTGTGTGAGCATGGAATCATTCTTGATGTGAGGGCATTCAAATGCTCTTGTTGAGCTTGAATTTGCATTTGAAGAAAGCATTGTGAGCTTGAGTTCTATTTGATGATGGATAATCAAAGTTTGAAACTTGTAGTGCACAATTGAACATTGCATGGGTAGATTGAACCTCACGTTCATTCATGTTGAGTCTTGAGTAGCACTATTTGTAGACATCTTTGTTGAATTTATTGATCTTGTGTTTTACATTAGGACAAGCAAAAGTCTAAGTTGAGGGTGTTGATGAGTCGGGGATTTCGACTAATTTAGGGCTTCATATAAAGAGTTTTAGTGTCCTCAATTCATATTTTATGCTCTAAACTGATGTAAAAGTGCTAATTTGCAGCTATGAAGGCAAAAGAGCAAGACAAGGACATTACCGGACAAAAAAGAGCGGAAAAGCTGAAAAAGTTGAAGACAAGCAAGGCTGATGATCGCCAAGACCACTCGGCGACTCGCCGAGTGGCTCTTTAGCTCACCAAAAGTTACAGCAGGCCAGCCCAGGGACAAAGCCAACTCGACGATAGAAAGGACAATTTGGCGATTCACCGACTAGATCGGCGATGGAGAATTAGTTCACCCAAAGTTACAGAATGATTGGTGAAAAGGCAAACTAAAAAGGCTAGATGAAGGAAGGCGAGCCCGACCTAGATCGCCTAAAGTCACATAAAGGGAGTGATGAAAAGTCAAGTCAAGAATGCGATGGGAAGGGACATTTTTACCAGGTTAGAGTGCCGAGGAAGTGTAGTATTGATTTTATTATGGAACTTGGGTTTTATGTAACAAAGTGTTGTCACGCCCCAATCTAGGGGAGGCACGACTAACACACGACACCTAATTCAAAAAAATTAGCCCATGAAACATACTAGCTGACTAAACTATGGGTCCAAAAATTTGGGAAACATAACATCTGAACTATTAAGACTGAACCATTAAGGTCACAACTTGTATAACAATAAGTTATAAATTAAGGTAGACAAGCCAAAGTAATGAAGCATTGGATGGCCGGCGAGGGCGTAATTGAAGAAATACATACATACATACACACACGCGCGTGCGCGCACACACACTCACAAACACAAACACAAACACACACACACACATATATATATGCACATACCAAACCTATGGTTTGGAGGCTATAAGCTGCAGAAAGAAGCCCAAAATATTGTGTCCCCAATATCCTCTAAGAGTGTTATAAGCACTGGTCGGGACAAGGCCCCGACTATACCCAACATGTACAACAAAATTAAACATCCTTTAATAGCTAAAGAAAAGGTGGATCTTACCAACTCATCGTTGAACCTTGAATACTAGTGGAGTGGTCGATCAGAATCCCTGCCTGGACC
>JAJOOI010001892.1:0-49523 GCA_029582585.1 Solanum bukasovii | reverse complement strand
AGATCCAAATGTCAAGAACGCTCATAGCACAATTTTCCAAGAGATTCAACAACAAGGCTCGCCCAATATATACATCATGTCGTCACACCAAGCACAAAAAGGTATCAAGAAGGGTCAAAACCCAATAATCAAGAGAGCCAAGAACCATATTAAAAATGGCTTTCTAGTTCGTACTTAAAATGGACAACTTCCATTCTTAAGACGGACTAAAAATCCAGAGTCAAGATGGTAAATGATCCGGATCGAGAGGCATGCCAAGAGTGACAAAGTCACAACCACAAGAAGGACAAGGTCCCAACAAGAGTGCCAAGTGATCAAACAATCCGTACAAGTGGGCGAGTTACACAAGCATCTTTAATGTATTAAAGAATACCAATACGACAATGCTAAGTGACAAGAGGTAGCCAAGGTACCAAAGTAAACTTTCAGATATACCAGCAGGTAAAAAGAGTACAAGTATGAGTTTATACAGAAACCTCAGTTCTTTAGCACAAAAACAGTCCAACTCGACTTCACGAGTTCAAATCATAGACCAACCAGCGTATCAAAATCTTCAACTCGTACACGAGGATATACAACCCTAAAAAATGAATTCAATAACTTATTTACTTTCTAGTAGTTCAATAGTGATGGCGTAACACAGGGTTATCATCACAAGTAAGCCTAGCCTGTACAAATACGACTATACTCCCAAAACATATATTCTGCCCAATAAATGCACTCCATGTCTGAACTTAGATTTGAAACAAAAAACGGCCAACATGGAATTTATATCCTTCATAAAAGATGTAGGTACATCTTTTAAGCTTGAAAATAATCAAGAATCACTGCAAAATACGCTTTGTACAAAAATATATAATCAAAACACAACAATTGAACGTACAGGATTTCTAATTCCAGAATCTGGACAGAACTTGTCATATGTTGCGTCCCTTATTTCGTATCCATAACAGTTGAATTAGAATTTTACATAAACACAAGAATTGTAGTTCTACAAATTATCTTCCCAAAACATATTTATTCATTGTAAACTAAGTTCTTTTGAATGAGATATGCATAAAATACCAAACACTACCCAGCTCGAAAGCAAATTTCGTCACTTACCAAAAGGAAGTGTGTGTGTCGGATTCCAGCCAAAAGGACTTACTTTTTCTCTTGATTTTGAAAAACAACTGTTTAGCTAATGTTATAATGTTCTTAGACTTGAGGGAAAACGAATTCCATCAAAGGAGGTGTAAAGACATATAGCTACAAAAGTTATCCTTGTCACATGGGCAGATGTCACCAAAAGGGGCTGCCCAAACAAATAGATGGCTTCCCAAAAAGCATACATAGATAACTATATCTATGTACTTTATACCCACACTTCCAATGTATAAGTAAGTATAATTAGATAACAATTTACGCTAAGCAAGTTTGCAAATCACAACATTTCAAGTTCCAAAAATGAGAATAAAACATATTCTAGTAATTACGAGATGATGTAACGACATGCGACTATCTGTTTAAGCATTTAGGGGTGTTACATAGAGTTTCGGGCTTGGTTGAGAAAGAGGTTTTAGAATTAAGGTTTTCAATTAATGATTGTAGTATTGGGTTGTTATGGTTTCAGCTCGAGAGAGTGAATTCTAAATTCCATTTTACCTATATAGCTTGAGAGAGTGGATAAATTAAGGTTTTGGGCTGTTTTGAATGCTAAGCTTGTTGAGGTTCGAGAGAACTCACTTGAATCATAGTAGTTGTTCGAGAAAAAACTATTGCACCTATAGTCTAGCCTACCCACTGAAATTTAGCAATTGTTAGTAAATCTCAATTACCCATATAGCTAAATTAGTCTTTAATTGATCACATCCAGAGAGTTCCTCTTTATCTTGTTAATCCCCATCTTTTCATACTTGTTTAGTTGTTAATTGACAAACCAAACCCCTCATCTGACATTTGTTGTCACCCCTTTCACTTATTTAATTAGATTCGATAATTTCTATTCCGATAACCGATTAGATCATATTTGTAACTTCATAATTGAATTTGAACTTGTTCCGCTCCCTGTGGGTTTGACCCCAACTCTTCGTTGGGTTTTATACTAGATAACGACTGTCTACACCTAGAATTGGAAGAGGTGTAATGTGAGCGTTAATCAGTTTTATACGAGTTTTTGTGTTTTGGAGATTTTAAACCTTGAAAAGACATTTTTAATTAAAATTTAAGAAGATGACCCAAGATTCCAAATCTGATGATAACATCAACTCAAAATGGTCATTTTAGGCTTGTCGCATGGTCTTTATGACTCTCGAGGCTATCAGTGTGAGTTTGTGCAATTTAGGGTTTTAATTTTTAAGTTGAGCCCTAAGTAAGACTTTAGTCAACATTCTAAGTAAATGAGCTTGGATGAGAATTACTTAAGCGCAGTTAGCTATGAAATGTTACGTTTGTTCTTGAACAAGCCTTCATTCAGATCCATGGGCTTCAGAGATAATTTTTAGCCCTCTTGTGGATTTTGGTTTAAAATAGAGATGGTTGTGGGGCCCATTTTCTATCAGGACCACCTCGTATGGAAGTTTTGAATAATTCCTGGAATCTGGAATGCCTAATTTGATTGGTTTGCATATTATTTTTTTTATGTTTATGGGATTCCAAAAAAAACTGAGCCACCAGGCGAAGCCTGAGGGACTTGCTGAAATTTCTGTGCCAGAGTACTGGTGTAGCCGCTTAAGCGCCCCTGGGTTCGCATAAACGAATGTCACTTTTGCGACTAGGGTTGTGCTTAAGCGAGGCTATCCTGGTTAGGCGCTAGCTTCTTAAGATGGCTTGGCATTGCTTAATCGACCTTCGCTTTAGCGTCAAGGGCTTCCTTAAGCGAGGCCGCCTATTTTTCGAAATTCCTCACTCATTCAAGCTTTAATTTCACTGATTTGAAATCATTAGGGGTGTGCATCGGTTGTTTCGGTTCGGTTTATGTATTATCGGTTCAATTTATCAGGTTTTGGTTTTTAATTATGCTAACCCAATAACAAACCAATAAGATATTTTTTATCGTTTTTCAGTTTACCCAATAAGAAAATTTCCATAAAATAATATAGGACTACTCACTTCTTTAAATGCTTTGATATAGTCATATAGTAAAGCAAGAAAGATAATGAGAAATTGCATCAATAGGAGCAAATGTAGTAGGAAGGCTACAATTGTATGTCACCGCCAAAACATAGTACAAAATTTATGATGTTAATCAAATTACAAACATTTACAAACTTGCAAAAGCTACAACCTGAAGTTACAATCTAAAATCAAATAGCTACAATCGTGAACCCTTACTTTAGTCTTTAGGTTTTAAGTAAACAATAAAGAATAAAGCGGCCTAGTGTAAAGTGGATGGAGTATTGATAATTTGATGTAGTTATAGTGTCTAGTTATTAATATTTAATATTTAGGAAGGTTAAAGTAGTAAACTATTACGGTCTTATTGGGTTATCGATTTACCCAATAACCCAATAGTAAAAACCAAAACCAAACCAATAACCCAATAACTTTTTTAAATTTTTATAAACCCATTAAAAACCCAATAACCCAATAACCCAATAACAATAACCCAATAACATTTTTTTGGTTCGATTTATTGGTCGGTTCGGTTTTTGCACACCCTTAGTGATCATAGATATTGTGGCTACTTGGGTTTGTGATCGGAAAGTTTTGGGCAACCTCTATTTGAGGTGAATTTCCCAGTTTATAGGCTACCTTAGCTTTGTGTGTTGTTGTGATTTGCATGTTGGTTGTTTTCTTAGTTCTAAGTCCCGAACTTTGTTCCATTTTTGAAAACAAGTTTGGGGTGTTGTTTAGGACCTTTTGACGGAGTAAATTTCGGAAATTCAGTGTGGGTCCCATAATTTTCATTCAACTCTGGAATTGGTCCATTTCTATTTTATGTATTGTTTTTGTCTAAAAACCCATATTGATGTTGTGATGTTATTTTAGATAGCATGCCAGCGTTTATAGGCTGTTCGGAAAGGAAAAGCTACAACCTTGTGATTTGGAGCGCACGTGGTCTGCCTACAGGTAGGCTACAACTTTCCTTTCTACTAGATCGAGCTTGAATGTGTGAATGCTTGTTTATTAGAGTAAATTAGGGGCGGGTACCTAGGTACTTTTATTTTTTTAGATACCATATTTTAGGATTGATCATTATTGTTTCGGATGCAGTACAATGCTAGTTGGCGGTTTTTGTATCTGATTCATGTTGTTATGTATTGATTGTGTTGTTTAATTGGTATTGAGCATGTTGAGCCTTAGTCTAGGATTAGACTAGTGTTTCCTTAGACTTGCGACCTGTTGGTATTGTGCTTTTCTGACATCGTTTCGGACAGACCAGATACTTGTATACTTAAATAGTAGACTTGAGTCTAATAGAATGAGCCTAATTGTAGGAGACCTTATAGATTTTTAGATTTTCTATCCTCTCCCCCTACTTCTGCAAATCTGATGCGTTACTGGATGTTTTTTGCTTTCACGGCAACTTGAGATTGGATTGTTCTAGGCTGGGAGCCTTCTGGTGATTCTTGTATCCTCTTGGGCAACCTTTATATTTGAGGTCATCGGAGTCGAGACTCCTCGGGTCTCTCTTGGTAGCTAGGCAGTTTACGCTCCTGGGATTGGAATGACTGTCTGTGTGGCCTTGATATATGAGATCTTCTTCAGAGGCTACACGCCCCAGGTCACTTTTTCATTATCCTCCAAAGAACTAGTATTAGTATCCATATTCATATATCCACAAGCATCGTGAATCATTTCAGTAATGTCATCCTCTTCATTGCTATCATCCTCTACTTCATCTCTACACGTGACATTCGAATTTTCAGCTCTAACTAACACTTCTCCATGCAAGTCCCATAATTTATGAAAATCCCAAAAGCCCTTCTTGAATAAGTCTCCACTTACATCAATTCTTAGCTTGTAAACTATGTTCATATACCCTTTACAAGGACATCAAATCATAATGTTCACCTAGGGTTTACTGAATACCCAATTAAGAAAACCTTCCACTCCATATCTATACCTTTATCAACTCTATTACTAATATTCAACCAACTTTTATCCATTCCTATTTTCAAGAAAATGCAACTAATTAATTAATTCAACATTTCATAATGATAAACAATGCACTTAAAAAAATTAACAAGTAAAAAAGGGATAGATCACTTGAAGACCCATCTGGGAATCTTTTTGACTCTTACTATACAAAAAGGAAAGATCCAAATAATAAACATCAGTTCAAAGTACAATTTATATTAAAAGAAGCTTATTCAACTTGAAATATATCAATAAAAATTATGAAATGCGTATAAGAATCATATTTTCGGTAATGGTGATATGGCATAATTTCAGGTAAAACAAAAAAAAAAACAACTAGAAAAGAAAATTGTGAGATTACTTGGACAAAGAAATCTGGATAAATAAAGTTAAAAAACTATCAATAATGAGGTTGTGACTAGAATTGGATATTAAATGAGTAGCAATCTTGCAATGGCATACCTAATGTTCAAATATAAAGAACACACATATAGCAAAGTTTGCTAGAAATATGTAGACCACAATGCACCCAAGATTTACTTGAAAGTGAACTGAAAAATCCATCAAAATAAGAAAGAAACTAAAGTTGTGTAACACTGTGGAAGTTAGAAGGTTGAGAAAGAAAACAAAAGTGCAAAAACTTTGCAGAAGCAGTGAACTACAAGTCCAATCTACGGATCGTAGGAAGTCTTATGGGCCGTAGAAAGGCAATCGTAGAAACTAGAGTTCAATTTTGGAATTTCATGTTTCTCATGTTGAACCTACGACTTGAAATGATGAGTTGTAGAAAGTTTTGAAGGGTCGTAGAACTCAGTAAGGTTGGCGGATCGCTGAGTGGTTCCGCAATGCAGTGCTAGATCACCCAAAGTTGTAGACCTTGAGGATGCTGAATGCCAAGGTAGAAGGGCTATAGAAGTGACCAAAGGGTGGCTCGCCGAGTGGTTCGGCGAACCCGACTTACTTCGCCGAGTGACTCTTCGTAGCACAATTTTGGCGACTATAAATACATTTTTGAACATTTAGTTTAGTATCTTAGATCATATATTCTTAATATATTTTTGAGTTTCAGACTGGTGAGACGAGTTTTCTCTAGTTTTCCCTAAGTTTTGAAGAATTGAAGTTTTCCACTTTTGAGAAATCGGAAGTGGGTCTTTAAGATTCTTCGAATTAGAGTATTGTAAGGACCAATCTACTCTTACCCAGTTGATGGATAATTAATTTAGTAACGGTTTTTACCTTTTATAATGTCTAGCTAAAACCCGAATTCTTGGGGTGTGATTATGTGATTATGGGCTAATTTAATTTATAGGTATTGCTAATTGTTAGTTTAAATGCTATTTAGAAGTGAGTTTAATCATGAATTGTGGTTTAATTTAAGAATTGTAGTTGCAAATGTAGTTCTACCCTTGTGTTTTTGGCTTGCTCGAGATAGAGGTTTTAAAATTAAGGTTTTTGATTGATGGTCGGTGGGTATTGGGTTGACCTGGGTTTGACTCTAGAGAGTGAATCCTAAACCCAATTTCACACATTCAGCTCGAGAGAGTGAATGGACTAAGGTGTGGGCTGTTTTTATTTTGCATGCTTGTTGATGTTAGAGAGAAATCAACTTGATTCGGGGTAAATTGTTCGAGAGAAAGTTTATCTCCTCTATAGCCTAGCTTACTCACTAATATCTAGCTATTTACTAATAGTTGCAATTACCCATTTGTCTATATTAGCCTATAATTGATCACATCCCAAGAACCCGTCTCATTAATGTTATTTCGTATTGTTTACCACTGTTTGTAGTTGATAATAGCAACCAAAACCCCCCATTTGACATTCGTGTCACCCCCTAATTAAAATGATGTTTTTATTCGATAACTTCTATTCCTATAACTGATTTGAACATGTTCATACTTCCCAATTGACTCTTGAACACATACCGCTCCCTGTGGGATTCGACCCCAACTCATTTAGTTGGGTTTTATACTGATTAACGACCGTTGACGCTTAGAATTTGATGTAGTGTCTTTGAAACATTACTAATCAAAATGGCACTGCTGCCGGGGAGTGGTGTTGTTTGAGGTTCTTTTTGTGAAGTTGAATTTTGTTCTTTTTAGTCATAGTTGAATCTACTTATTTTTAGTTTTGGTTTTTGTGTTGCTGTTTGAAACAGTGGAAATGAGTGTCAACGGAAGCAATGTGTCACGTCTCAAATCCCATTAAGAAGGACAGGCACCCGATGCCCTAAAGGCCCGAGAGAACCAACATGTAACCTGTGCTTACTATGCATATAACTATGACAATCTTGTGACAAATTCACATAGGATGCAACGATACGAACCAACATAAGTAGACCCAAAACTTATATACAAGACTTGGCCGTTGAGGCCACAACTTGTTAAGACGCAACTGAATCATATAGTCTACAAAGCCTCTAAAAGATAGAAAACCTTAGAGTAGGTCGGGACAGACCCCGCCTTACATTTTACTGTGATACAATACCAAAATGAATCTACCAAGGACTCAGTAAAGCTCCGAATCAATCTGGAGCTCACCAAAAGTAGCTGAGTGTCGTGTGCTCCTACCGATGAGGTCTACTAGCTAAAGTACCTGTGCCTGCAACATGAAATGTAGCGTCCCCCACGAGGAACGTCAGTACGAGAAAATGTACTGAATATGTAAGGCAATAACATATATAAAATAAGAGTTCGAATGAAACCAAGTATCAATATGTGTGCATAAATTAGAACAAAAGACCACCTTTGTCAACTCTTGTGGGATTATGTATGTTACATTCTTGTCTTTAACTTTCTGTGTGTTATCATCTTTATAAGGCATGTGATACGAATGACCAGCTGATCATCGGTAGAAGAGGATGACTCATGCTAGGCATTTTAACCCCTGGGATGCGGTCCTCATAATTACACAAATTGGGATCGGCCCATGCTAGGCTTTCGCCCCTGCCACCCTTAATTATACAAATTGCTTCAATTAGATTCTTTAATCTTTGAGATTGTTGTTTTGGTGGTCATAATCATTTTTGATATTTGGAACTACGGACCAGTAGTAGAAGACATGAAAATAATACTTCAAGGCAGTAACCATGACATAAGGAGCTATGTACATCAATGCATTACTTGTGAGCTTAATTGACACAATTGACTTCAACTGACTAAGATGAGGATTCACCAAACTTGCTTTTGCAAATACCATTTCTATACCAGCACATAGGAGGATAATTACACATGTATAGAGTAGTGAACATATAATGAAGTAATTCTATACACTAAGGAGAAGGGGAAATATTGTCAGCTATTTGGAGATAGTACGCTGTCACTATGTTTCCTTTACTAGGAATAAAACTTAGGAAATTCACTTATTGATATTAATTGTAAGGATCCGATTTCATGCCGTAGAATTTTGAATCGAATTACCTTACATGCCTTATTCTCTGACCAATATAACTATCACGATTCAGCCTCCCCTTTTAGGTGTTAATCTGTAAGTCATGATAAACTAATATTAGCAGCTATCACACTTGAGCCTCATAAAACAGTAACTAACTTTGACTGGTAATGAGCCCATACAACCCTTAAAATAATGTGCATCAGCACACCCTCCTTCTCTGCCCAATAACATTATATATCCTTTTCCAAGATTACCCAAGCTGCACCAACAACAATACACATAAAACAGCCTCACATATTCTTTATCATACAACCAATTATTGAACTCACCACCCCCTTGAGTTCTTTATGACAGCATACCCATAATTCCTCACTCAAACTCATACATAAGGAGGAAGAAAATGGAGCAGTCACCTTACCTCAATTTCTGCAACTTCTCCTTATAACTTGAATTCCTCTAGAACTTCAACTTCCCGTCACACTTAAACCAAAGAAGAAGAGAAAAGTATCTTAATAATTAAGGAAAGTGAGCAGTAGCTTGTGGAAACTTCTGCCTTCTACTTATAATTGAGCATGAATAACATGTTTTCTAGTCTTCCATGGGAGAATTAAGCTAAATCCATAAGTGTTTCTCTTACCTTGGTTTACAGATATAAAGATTTCTTCAAGAACCCTAGAAGGAACTTTAAGGCTGCTGTTTTAATCCTTAAGAGAAAAGAGAGAGCGAGCTGGAGTGAATTGTGAATTTTGTATGTTAAAATGAGTGAAAAAATTAGCTCATATTGGGTTTATAAGGAGCCTTCTTGACCATAAAAAAATAATCCTCTAGAACCTCTTTTTTTTGGTGCAGTTTCAGCCACTAATTGATCAAATAGGTGATGCACCTGCTTATGTATATCAAGCAGCTCAAAAGGTCAATCTAGGTGATGCACCTACTAGCTTTCACTTGGGCTTAAATATATTGGGCCTTGGCAGATTTGGCTGCTGGGCTTTAATTTCATTTTGTTTTATTTAACATAGTTTGGGCCTCAAGTGAGTCCATTAGCATAGGCCCAAATCTGATCCATAAACATTGGCCTTTTTAACTAGATCCATTTAGCTCAAGTAGGTGATGCACCTACTTGGTTCTTTGGACTGGTCAATAAGTCAAAGTAGGTGATGTACCTACTTGTCACCTACTAGCTTAGTTAAGTCAAGCAAGCAACTCACCTATTTGATTCCATTTTCTAATTATTAATCTCTTTTTCTTTAACTTAGCACTTAACTTTCAACTTTAAGTTCAATTACCATCTTCCCGTCTCGAGTTTAAATACTTCCGTTGGAGTTATAACTTGCAGTACACATGCAACAACGTGCAAGGCATCACATCACCTTTAGAGCTAGTTTAAACCAATGCTAATCATATAAGAAACATGGTACCTCACCTATACTATAAGTCTATGTCAAGTATCACAAGAATATAATAAGAATATGCATAATACGGACTGTTACACAATGGTAGCCAAGTAGGCCACCAACATGACATCAACAATCTCAATGATGTCAATGAGCTGAATGTTAATGACCCTAATCTAGTGGGTGGAGTTGGTTCCATTCGCTTACCTCCAGCCGAAGGGAATGCTGTGTTTCACATTACAAGCACCATGTTGCAACTCTTGCAATTGAAAGGGTTGTTTGGTGGGTTGGCTCATGAGGATCCCCATGAGCATATAAGGAACTTTTTTGATGTTTGCGGGCCGTTCTCCTTTAAGAATATATCCCAAGAGTTGGTCCGGTTGTAACACCCCGGAAACTAGTAGACCAAACTAGAGCCTCACGCTAGGGTTCTAAGGTTTGATGTATGCGAAAGGAGTCGTAGATGAGACTTTCCGTACTTTGAATGAGGGGCTTAATATTTGAACGTCAAGACACGTGTTAGATCCCGTAGATTAGAAGACTATCTATGGAATGGTATAGGGTTGCAAAGGCCTAAGCTATCAAGGTAGAGTGAAAGAGAACTTATTCTCCTGGGTGACTAGTTGGTGATTGGGCAGCTTGATCGTCCAAGTCACTTGGTGATGCCCCAAAGGGAACCTAAGGTCGCCTAGTGGGATGTCCCTTTACCCTTGGTTCTGGAACAAAGAGCGAGCTAAGTCATAGCTTGCCAACCTACTTGGAGAATCGCCCAATAGACCCCTAGATCGCCTAGTGAAACTGCCCCATTACCTTGCTGGAAAAATGGGTGAGCCAAGGGTCCACTTGGCGAGTCTCCTAGTGCCCTTGGTAGGGTGCAACGGGCAAGCAAGGACGGGAAGGTTAGTAATTTTTAAGTTAAAACGTTTTAGGTCCTTAGTTCTTTACCAAAGTTGACCCTACATTATTCTATTCCTTTCCTAACAACTATATAAGCTTATTAGACCTAAGTTTACCTCATTTAAGTCATTCAACCTAGAATCAAAAGAAAACCCATCTTCATCCTCTCCGTAGAATATTTCTCTCTCTAAGAAGAACCTCCATTGAAGAAGGAGATAGAGTTTGAAGCTTGGGTCAAGAACAAAGTCCATTGTTGATAGGTTTCATTAGGGATTTGATTAAAGGTATGTTTAGATTTTCATCTATGGGTTCTTCCACCCATAGAGTCCCCTAAAAACCCCCAAGATATGTGAAAAAGAACCCCAATCTGAGCTAGGGTTACTTCCAATATATGGGTTTTAGGTGGATATGATTCCAAAGTGATGGATACTACTCCATATGATTATTTTAGTGTTGATTCATGTTATTATGAAGAATTTATGTGAATTCCTTGTCTAACCCTAATTTTCTATGTATGTGGGTTTAGATCTTTTGATGAGAAATTGATGGTTCTTGATAGATATTCTAGAGTTATCACCATGAATAGAACTTATCTAAGAATGGGAATATGAAGTCATGAATTGAACTAGACTTATGCATGTATGATAGAATATGAATTGAATGATTAGAATTGGGACTCTATGATGAATTATGCTTAGAATTGCCTACGAATGAGGCTTAGGGCTAATGTGTCTTGTGATCTAGACTAGTATGATGATTGTGGAATTAAGCTTGAAGGAAGGGCTTGAAGTCATAATGTTGATCACTAGGGCTTATAGAGTAAGTCTAATATGATGAGATAGCTTGCATATATGTAGAATGTGAAAGGTCTTCTCCCATAGAATGATGCTAGAGTGAAAGGGTAATTACCTAAAATGAATCATGCTTGTTAGAACAGAATAGCTTGAGGTTGACTCTTATGATTCCTTCATGGATAGTTGAATCACATGGTAGCTTGGGATTGGAGGAATTAAGCTCTCCTAAGGTTAGCTTGAACTAGCATTGGTAGGATGCTTTTCATGTAGTTTGCATTAGTATAGGCATGGTAGCCTAGGATTGAGGATCTATACTCTCTTATGGGTAGCTTGAACTAGCATTATTAGAATGCACTTCATGGTAGCTTGAATTGGTTAGGCCAAGACCATTTCATGGTAGCTTAGGATTGAGACATCATACTCTCCTAAGGATAGCTTAGGGTTGAGGATTCATACTCCCGTAAGGGTAGCTTGCATCCTATTGAATGTTGCATGGTGGCTAGGTTGGTATAGTTGTAGCCTTCCTAGGATAGCTTGGATTGCATGGAAAGGTGTTTTCCATGGTAGCTAGTTCTAGCCTAGTATGTGTTATTCTTTGATAGTCTAGAATGATAGATAGTAAGCATTGAGTAAGCTATCCTAAAGGAGTACTTAGTGTGAGTGGTAGTATGGGATGCCACTCATACATGGCATAAATATGACTTGAAGCTACTTATGAAGTGTCCGCTTATGTAATGTATGCCTAGCTTGGATTGTTGCTATAGCTGCCTTCCATGATATGATTGACTTAAGTTGATAGTTCCTTGTCAATAAGAAGTAGGACTATAGTGACACCTAGAGATGGTAAATATGAATAGGGTGACTTCAAGATATGCTTAGTGTGTGTGGTATTATGGGATGCCCCACATGCATTGCACAAGTGTGCCTTGAGGTTACTTAGGAGTGTAGTGCTCTTATGACATGAAAACCTAGGTCTTGACTATGAAGGTGGACTATGACCAAGAATGACCAAAGAGAGGTACTTAGCTTAGGTAGTATTATGGGATGCTATCTTTGCCTTGCACAAGTATGCTTGTAGGTGGCTTGTGAAGTAGCTCACTTGAATATGAAAGAATAATGGTTGAAGCATGAAATTATGAATATCTTATGTTTGCTTGTGAGGTTATGGTACTTTATTGGAGTTATGTTATGAATATGTTATTATCTCTTATGATTATGTTTTATGTTGGTATGTTAGCTTTCATACTTGGTACATTTTGTACTAACGCATATTGCCTACATTCTAATCAATGTAGGGTGTTGGAGATTGAGTTGGCTAGGTTTCTAAGGCATTTGAAGACTTGTAGAATTGGTCAGTCCTCATAGTTTCGAGGACAAATCCACTATGTTCCTTTTATGTCATTTCCTATGATTTAGACTTTATATGGGCTGTGTCCCAAGACTTTTATTCATGTTATTCATAGACGGTTTTGAGACATAGACTTAGTAAAGACTTCCGCTTTTATGAAATGTTTTTTATTGAATGTTTTAAATAAAGTTTTAATTTTCCCCTGCTTTTCTATGATCGTATGTTATGATGACGCTAAGGGGTTGTATTAGACCCCCTTCGGGGTCGAGTACGCCATGTTACGTCTAGGGGTTACCCCTGGGTCATGACAAACTTAGTATCAGAGCATAAGGTTTTGGGTTAAGTTTTAGGATGTCTCAAACCACGTCTAAGTAGAGTCTTATTCATGGGTGTGAATCACAACACATTTATGAATAGGAGGCTATTGGATGTTTAGGAAAGGTCTCGCTTCTTCATTCTCTTGGTCGTGCCATAGAGATTGGCTTTAGTAGGCCCTTTTTCTAATCCGTGCCCGTTGTTTTTCAGGGTATGGCTAATACAAGGGCGAATGCTAGGAGAGAAGGGGAAGACAATGGAGACCAAGAGATTCCTTCCCAAGTTCCACATCAAGCTCCTCCTCAAGTTCCTAATGACCCTCCGATTGTGAATGCCACTCTAGCGGAGTTTAGGATTTATATGCAATTTTTGGCTCAAGCATTGACGGCACAAGCCAATAGAGAGGTGGTGGCTCCGGCAAACCCTATAGAGGGAATGGGTGCTTATAGGATTAGGGAGTTCTTGAGGATGAAGCCTCCGGAGTTTAGTGGCTCCAAGGTGAGGGAGGATCCAAATGGGTTCATAGATGATGTTTATAAAAAACTTGCTATCATGGGGGTAACTTCTAGATAAAAAGTGGAACTAGCCGCTTATCAATTGAAAGATGTTGCCTAAATTTGGTATGAGCAATGGAAAGATGCTAAGCCGGTAGACGCGGGCCCTATAGAGTGGGAAACTTTTAAGTTGGCTTTTCTAGATAGGTTTTTTCCTCCGGAGTTGAGGGAGGCTAAGTTGGAAGAGTTCATAAATCTTAAGCAAGGCAACATGAGTGTCAATGAGTATGCCTTGAAGTTCAGTCTTTTGTCTAAGTATGCTCCATATTTAGTAGCAAGTCCAAGGGATTTGATGAATAGGTTTATGACGGGGGTGTCCGATCTAGTAGAAGAAGAATTCCATATGGAAATGATTGCTGATGATATGGATATCTCACGCCTCATAGTGTTTTCCCAACAAATAGAAGAGTCAAAACTCAAGAAGGAGAGGGCTAGGGAGAAAAAGAGGTCTAGGGTGGATAATGATGGGTTTGATGGACATGGTAGTTCTAGGAATCGACAAAAGTTTTCCGGAAAAGGCTATTCTAATGTTCCTAAGTATAAGTATGAGAGGGTGTCTACCCCTAGGCCACAAGGGAAAGGTAGTGAGTCCCTATGGCCCACTTGTTCTAGGTGTGGTAAGAGGCATGAGGGTAAGTGCTTAGCGGGTAGAGATGGTTGCTATGGATGTGGTGAGAGTGGCCACATGTAGAAGGATTGCCCAAAGGCAAAGGCTACTATAAGAGAAGGTAAGCAAGTTACCCCTAGTGGTGGGGATAATGAGCCTCCAAAGAGGAATAGGTTTTATGCTCTCTAATCTAGAGAAGATCAAGAGTGATCTCCTCATGTCCCTTCTGGTATGTGCTTTCTTTTATGTTTTAGAAAATTTCCAGATTTCTTGTCGTTTATGACTTGTTATGTTGGACTTGATATTGTCCTTGCTATGATTAATGTTTAGAAAGAATGTGTAGGTTTGCTCCCAAGGGGGAGATAATGTACCTATCTAAGAAGGTTTTGGTGTGATTATGTGTTCCTATGATTTCCTCATATGCATGTCCATGAAAATGCCTAGGTTTTGTTAGATATGACTTACACGCATTGTTTTGCCTCATGTTGTAGCATCTTTGAGTCATGTGCATTGTAGGCTCCATGTAGTGTGTGTTGAGCATGTCGTAGCTAGGAGATGGTGATGAGTCCACAAATTGGACTCATTTAGGGCTTTATTTTAATAGAAATAGTATCCTTGAATGCTTGTTTTATCTTAATACCTGATTAAAATGCTGAAGTTTCAGGTATTTAATGTTTTAGTGGAAGCATGGACACTTAAGCGCAAAACGGAGCAAAAAGGGCTGAAAAGAACAAGAAATGGAATCCTGCGGATCGCCGAGTTCAACTTGGCAAGTCGCCGAAATGACATGAACCGCCCTTCGTTCCAGTACGCGAAGCCTTGAAGGAAGTGGATCAAAAGGCGAGGAAAGGAGCAGTCGGTGAGTCGCCGATTAGTTCCGCGAAGCAGTACTGTACCGCCCAATGATCCAGAATGCGAGGATGCTAAAGGCAAGACAATCAAGGCGATCAACTGACCAAAAGGTGGATCGCTGAGTTCATCAGCGATCTCGACTAATGTCGCCGAGCAATCCTCCGCAGCACAATCTGTGAAAACTATAAATACTGGTAAGAATTGTAGTCTTAAGTGTGGAACATTTTAGAGTAAAAATTATTATTAGTCTATAGTATTTTTCTGTATTTTTTTCTCAAGTTTGGAGAGGGTTTTGTGGAGACTTGAAGAAAGGAATTCTTCTTCCTCAAGTTGGTAGTGGGTCTTCTCTATTCACTTTCCTTTGCTTAATTCAAGGTTTAATTTCTTATACCTAGTTGATTTCATTATCATGTTAGGTATAATTTCTTATTTCTTGATGTGTGGATAAAAACCCTCATTCTTGGGGTGTGATTTAGCAAATATGGGTTGATATTCTTGTTGGGTCTTGATTGTTGATAGGTTAAATGTATGTTAATGGTGATTTCACATATTGGTTGTGGTTTAATTTAAAGGGTTTGTAGTTTCAAATACAGAGCCATCCATGTGTTTTCGGCTTGCCCGAGAGGGAGGTCGCGAAACAAAAACCACTAGACTGATGGCCTAAGGAGTGGGTCGACATGAGGTTCATCCCGAGAGGGTGAGCCCTAGTCCCATATCCTAAAACTCAGCTCGAGAGAGTGAGTGGGGTAAGGCGTAGGCTGGTGTTTATGCGGCAAATAGGTGTCCGAGAGGAACACATTTGAAACGGGGTAAGTTGCTCGAGAGGGAACTTATTTCCATTTAAAGCTTAGCCTAGTCACTATTATCTTGCAAATTTCCTATTGAAAGCATGTACCCAACAATTTGTCTCAACTTGTATTGCGGTCACATCCCAAGAACCTTTCCCCATACTTGATTTTCTTATTTATTTTGCTATTTTATCACTTGTTACAAAACCCCCATTTGATATTTGACACTTTCGTGTCACCCCTTTTTATTTACTATGTCTTTTATCGCAAACGTCTTTAACTATAACTAATTTGAATGAAATTCTAATTGGTTATTAATTCTCAAAACCGCTCCCTTGGGACACAACCCCTACCCTTGGTTGGGTTACTATATTATTGACGATAGTAGACACTCATATCATAGGATAGTGTTGTTGGTCACGATAAGCATCAAAATGGCGCCGCTGCTGGGGAGTGGTGTTATTTGAGAATTCCTAGTTTAATAGGACTTTTGTTCTTTCTAACGGTAGTTTACTAACTTTACTCTTAGTGTTGTTTTTCTTTGAGTTATTGATTTTACAAAGGCACCTTGAGAATGGCTGAAAGAAGTGGTACCAAGTTAGCTGAGGCGAATCAAGAAGTCGAGGGTGACTTCATGTTAACTGCGCTGGTAACTCAGCTGAACAACTTGGCCACCAAGATCTCAGAGGTGGAAAACCAGTGCACAAGTCTTGGAAGGTATATGCCCCTTCATGAGCAGAGGGAGTCTAGAAACAATGAACACAACCGTGTTGAGGATACACTGCAAATCATTCTCCTAAAGGTCACTGAACAGGACCGAGTGATAAATGAGATAAAGGAGAATGTTGAAGTGTTGAACCAAATAGTTGGTTCTCACTCTAGATCGATCCAGCTGATCAGGTCGCTCTTGAGTTATGCAGTGCCTCCCTTCCACTCAAATGAACTATTGGGGTTGCCTGGTAACGCTAGTGTCGACCCCAATAAGGGAGATTAAGTAAGGACTTGCGTCGTGCCACGATGTAAAATAAGGCACTTCTTGGGAGGCAACCCAAGGTTTTACTGCTTTTTAATTAATTATTCTGTTTGAATAAGGGTGTGCTGATTTTGTAGGGTAAAATGCGAAAGGTGTTGAGTAGTATAGGATGGTGAGCCAAGGACCTAGTGGACGAGTCACCGAATGCTATCGGCGACATGACTAACGTCGCCGAAAGACTTGGTACTAGACGGTGAATATATTGCCAAATACTTCAAAACTTTCAAACCATTCACTTTCCCTCGCTTTTATGCTTCACAAATTCACCCTATATTAGTATTTTCAAAATTAGTGTCTTCAATTAGTATTATAGTTGTCAATTGGTGGTCGGAACTAGGATTTCTTTACTGCCTAGCATTACAAAAAGCTATTTGATCGGCATACAAGGTTAGTATCTAAAACCCCGATTTTATTTTTGAAAATTTTACACTCATTTGCAGTTATAGTATTAGGATGACATATGCTGGGCCTCTCTGATAGAAATAGGTTGCCATGATGCTGTTTTCAATTCGTAAACTTTGCCTAAAATGCTTAAATGATTGAATGCCTTAGTGTTTGCACTTTGAATTAATTGATATCGATAGGGGTGTTGCATGTTAGTTGTTAGGCTGATTGGGGGAAGTCTGAGTATCTCGAGAGTGATGGGTAGTGCGGGTCTTGTTTGAATTCCATGAGTGCATGCTTTGATTTGATTTTCTGGGATTGGGGGACTGAATTCGAGAAAGTGGGTCGAAAATAGGCATGTTGGGTTGATTGGCGAGTTAAGTGGAGCTCGCTGAACGACTTGGCGGTTCGCCTAATGTCCCCACCTCGCCGATGATTTGGCGCCTCGATTGGAGTTTGATTCAGTAATTTTGGCGAGAAGTGTGAGGGCACGGAAAATGCTCGGCGACTCACCGAAGATATTACAATCTTCTTTTATCTGCATCCATGGAACCCTGTTGCACTGTCACTTTTGGCAGACATATCCTGCTAGTCGAAAATTGTCGGTGATTCGCCGAATGATCCTACCTATCACTATTTTCTCCTCATTGTTAAGCAAATTCCTTCGACGAGCTCGTTTTGGCTCGCCAAAGAAATTCGGCGACTCGCCGATCTGATCAGCGAGCTTATCTGCAATAACTTTTTTGTACTTGCATTTGAGTTTCTTCTTGATTTTTTTTTGCAGAAATGGTACGCACAAACCTAAACGATCCCCCTCAGAAAACAATGAAGGGCATTACAATAAATGAAGGAGGATCACGTTCTTCACAGAAAAGAAAGCAAGATCTCCCACCGGGAGATAAAGGAAAAAGGAAAAAGAATATAGCAAGGAAATGAGTAGCTGTTGAGCCAGATTTTGTTGAACTAGAGGATAAATTGCCTCTGATTGACCGAAGGAGAGCGCTCCATGCCAGGTCTCAGTCCACAGCCACTAGCACCCCCTCAGCTACCACTTTACCTACTACTGCAACCAGTGCCAACCCCAACACCACCTCCAGTGGCTCCTGCACTTCCTGTAGTTCCACGTCCATCGAGATTGCTGAACAGATTGAAAGGAGATGGTTTATGCACCATTCTTGAAGAAAAATTGCTATCCGTGGAAGGCTTGGAAGGTAAGCATGCTGAGGTGCTTGACACGCTCAGGTATCATGAGTTTGAGCAATTCACGAGGCCACGAGGTACTTACATACCTTTCTGGGTCCAGGAATTCTACTTAGCCTATGGGGAGTTGGTCCCAAAAAACAGAAAGAAAGCCACTGATTTCCGACCAGTGAAATCGGTTATGGTTAGAGGCAAGGAGGTAGAGTGTTACAGCGAACACATAAATGCTGTATTAGGACTACTGTTGCACTGGGTACTTCCCTACCATGGTTTGCCTATTGCCCCATCTCTCGATGATTTGAAGGGTTGGTTAGCTCCGATGATCTCTGACACCACCCCGAGGTGGATGGACGCGGGAGTCCCTATTGAGAAGAGGGATATGAACACCGCCTCTCGGTATTGGTTTGGGTTCATCAGCAGCACTATCATGCCATCCTAGAACGAGTCCATTCTGCGTCATCCGAAGGCGTCTTGCCTTGGCTCTATCATGTCCAAGAGGCAGATCGACCTGGGATTGCTGGTTTCACAGGAGATGGCTATGAGGGCCAAACAGACACAAACGTCTCTGCCATTTCCTGTACTGATCACAGATCTATGCCGGCGAGCTGGAGTACCACGTGACACTACGAGGGATGTTGAGGTTACCCCATCTTCCTCCACCGACATCCGGTGTACAAAAGCCGAGTTCCCAAAAGAGGAGATTGACAGGAGTAGGATACCCCCAACAGATATATCTCTAGAGGTCGATGTTGATGCATTACCAGCAGACACACCTTCGCATACTCCGACCTCTGAGCCATCATGTATACCCGATCCTCCCTCCTCCTCCTCACAGGCCCTAGGTGTTTCATCATCAGTCCAACCTCCCAGGATCACTCAGGCCATGATCCTGAAAATGGGACGGCTAGCCTACTCGGCGGATGTTAGGGCGACACGATTAGAGAGATATTTCAAGGGTATTTGGGATGATCACCTACCTCTCATTGAGTTTTCCTACAACAATAGTTACCATGCTAGAATCAAAATGGCTCCATATGAAGCTCTTTATAAGAGAAGATGCAGATTGCTGATTGGATGATTTGAAGTTGGTAAAGCTGGGTTGATAGGACCAGACTTAGTCCATCAATCTATGGAGAAGGTGAACGTTATTCAAGAGAGATTGAAAACAACCCAGAGTCATCAGAAATCCTACAATGATGTTAAGAGAAGAGATATAGAGTTTGAACTAGATGATTGGGTATACTTGAAAGTTTCACCCATGTAGGCTGTTATGAGATTTGGTAAGAAGGGGAACTTAACCCTCGGTATATTAGTCCTTATCGAATATCAAAAAGGGTTGGAAAGGTAGCTTATGAGTTAGAGCTACCACAAGAGTTAGCAGCGGTTCATCCGATATTTCACATTTCCATGTTGAAGAAGTGCATGAGAGATCCTTTACTTATCATACCAACTGAAGATATTGGTACCAAGGACAGCTTGTCTTATGAGGAGATTCCTATTCAGATTCTAGATCGCTAAGTTAGAAAGTTGAGAACAAAGGAAGTAGCATCAGTCAAAGTCCTATAGAGGAACCAATTTATTGAGGAAGTGGTGAAATTTTTCAGATTTGGGCAGTGAGGATGGAAGCTTATCTTGAAGTTTAAGATCTTTGGGAGGCAATCCAGGAAGACATTGAAATGAGTTTAGATAAGTTGAGACAAGTAACTTCTTCAGTTCCTTTCAAGCTTATGTCTTGTTTAGCATTCCAACTCGCATACTCGTACATTCAATGTACTGATGCTTGTTGTCCTGTATCATTTTATGATGCAGACGCAGGTAACCAGGATCATCATCCAGCGCATCATTGATCCAGTTGAGCACTCAGAGTTTGTGGTGAGCCTCCTTGCTTTCCTGAGGATCCCTTTTATTGCTTTCAGTATTTTAGTTCATTAGGATGTCCTGGGTCTTGTAACGAAATCCATCTCAGTTGTTTAGAGGCTTCATAGCTAGACAGTCAGTTAGTTCTTTTGTCATTATCTTGTTATTGGCTTATGTGCAGATTTGAGTTGCCACTTTGGCTAAATTAAATGTTTATTTCTGAAAAATTATGAGTTAAGTTTGAGGCATTTGAGTTATCTTGCATTTGAGTTCTTTTTTTTATGCTTAAAGTATTCTGCTGAGTAAGTAAGCCAGGCCAAGGGTTCGCTTGGGGCCAACAATGGTTCTCGAGTGCCAGCCACGTCCGGGGTGTAGGCTCGGGGCGTGAAAAACTTGGTATCAGAGAACAGAGTTCAAAAGTCCTAAGGAGTGTATGAAGTCGTCTGTAGAGTCCTATTTATCGGTGTGAAGCGAGCCACATCTATAATTAGGAGGCTACAACACTTAAGGAAAATTTCTCACTTCTTTCACTCATTTCGATCATTTTATCTCTAAAAAGTTTCTTCTAATTCGTGTTTGCACGTGGTTTTAGATAATCATGCCTACATGAAGAGCTATCAGAGGTCGTCTTACTAGGCGTAATGTTGAGGAGCAAGAGTTACCAAATGCACCTAAAGTGCAACCTCAAGGGAAAGTCACTAACGCTGAGTTCAGAGAAGCAATAAGGATGCTAAGTCAAGCTGTAACTAACCAGGCTGGGCAACAAAGAGGAGCTGGACAGGAAGTGACTGATACTTGAGGATCTGAGAGTTCTTGAGGATGAATCCTCCAAGTTTCACGGGTTCAAGCACTATTAAGGATCCAAAGAACTTTATTGAGGAACTGAAAAAGGTATTTGATGTTATGAACGTTGCCGATAATGAGCGAGTTGAACTAGCTGCATATCAACTGAAGAATATTGCTAGGACTTGGTTTGATCAGTGGAAGGAGGGTAGAGCTGAGGATGTACCACCTGCGAGTTGGGCTTGTTTTGAGGAGGCCTTCTTGGGGGCGTTTCTTTCCCCGAGAACTAAAAGAGGCTAAGGTACTGGAATTTCTTACCCTTAAGCAGGAGTCACTAAGTGTTCATGAGTATAAGTTGAAGTTCACCCAACTATCCCGTTATGCTCCGGGGATGGTTGCGGATACGAGGAGTAGAATGAGTTCGTTTGTTGCTGAGTTATCCCGTTCATCTAGCAAAGAGGGCAGGGCAGCGATGCTAATTGGGGATATGGATATTTCGAGGTTAATGGTATATGTGCAACAGGTCAAGGAAGAGAAACAAAGGGATAGAGAGAAATTCAGAAATAAGAAAGCTAAGACAGGAAATGAGTTCGAGCAACAGAAAAGTAATGTGAATCGTTCGTCCTTTCAGCAAAAGCAAAATCAACCTACTCCATCATCTGCTAGTGCACCTGCACCCAAAAACAAAGGTGAGTATAATAGTCAGAATTCCCAGCATTTCAGGGGTAGACCTGCCCAATCTCAGGGTAGTGTGGCACAAGGAGGTAACTGGCTCCTACATGTGCTAAGTATGGTAGAACCCACCTAGGTAAGTGTCGTGATGGCCAGTCAGGTTGCTTCAAGTGTGGACAAGAGGGTTATTTCATGAAAGAGTGTCCCAAGAAATAGCAATGTAATGGGAATCAGGGCCATAGAGCCCAATCTTCATCAGTTGATCCACCAGACAGGGCTGCACCTAGAGGATCTACTTTCGGTACTGGCGGAGGAACAAACCATCTTTATGCAATCATTAGTCGCCAAGAGCAAGAGAACTCTCCAGATGTTGTCACTGGTATGATTAAAGTCTTTACTCTTGATGTTTCTGCTTTGCTAGACCCAGGAGCAAGATTATCTTTTGTAACTCCTTATGTTGCAAATAGTTTTGATGTTCTTCCTGAGAAACTCTGTGAACCCTTTTGTGTTTGTACACCTGTTGGGGAGTCTATTCTAGATGAAACTGTTTATTGTGATTGTGTCATTTCCATCAATCATAAAGACACCATGGTTGATTTAATTAAGTTAGACATGGAATATTTCGAGGTAATTCTAGGTATGGACTAGCTTCATGCCTGTTATACCTCCATTGATTGTAGAACTCGAGTTGTTAAGTTCCAAATTCCTAATGAGTCAATCTTAGAGTGGAAAAATAGTTCAGCAGTGCCCAAGGGTTGTTTCATTTCATACCTTAAGGCAAGAAAGTTAGTTTCCAAGGGGTGTGTTTATCACTTAGTTCGAGTTAATGACTCTAGTGTTAAGATAGCCCTTATTGAGTTAGTTTCAGTAGTAAGAGAGTTTCCAGAAGTCTTTCAAGATGATCTACCTAGAGTCCCTCCTGAGAGAGAGATAAACTTATGTATAGATGTTCTTCCAAATACTCATCCTATATCTATTCCTCCATATAGAATGGCACTAAATGACCATACCTTTGCACTCAGCCTCATTACTAGCCTTAGAAAGACCTTTGTGATCTTGAGTAAGCTGAATCGAAAGTCAATTGGAAAATAAGGGCAAACCTATGGGTGAAAGCATGCATTGTGTTCCTCTTTTTGAGTGTGAGCGTATTCCTGATCTTACATTAACTCATATCTGTGTGTGAATATGGAATCATTCTTTACGTGAGGTGATTTAGATACTTTTGTTGAGCTTGAACTTGCACAAGTAGCAAGTATTGCGAACATGAGAATCTTTGGTAATGGTGTGCCATAATTTGAATTTTTGAGTACACAAGTGATCCTTGCATAAGTAAATTGAGCCTTGTTGTGTGCATTCATGATTTAGTCTTGTGTAGCACCGTTTGAGGCACCCTATTTGAACTGCTGAGCTTGAGTTTGCTTGAGGACAAGCAAAAGTTTAAATTGGGGGTGTTGATGTGTCTACAAATTGGACTCATTTAGGGCTTTATTTTAATAGAAATAGTGTCCTTGAATGCTTGTTTTATCTCAATACCATATCAAAATGTTGAAGTTTCAGGTATTTAAAGTTTTAGTGGAAGCATAGACACTTAGGCGCAAAACGGAGCAAATAGGGCTGAAAAGAACAAGAAATGGAATCCTGCGGATCGCCGAAACGACATGAACCGTCCTTCGTTCCAGTAGCGAAGCCTTGAAGGAAGTGGATCAAAAGGCGAGGAAAGGAGCAGTTGGTGAGTTGCCGATTAGTTCCGCGAAGTAGTACTGTACCGCCCAATGATCCAGAATGCGAGGATGCTAAAGGCAAGACACTGAAGGCGATGAGCTGACCAAAAGGTGGATCGCCGAGTTCATCGGCGATCTCGACTAATGTCGCCGAACAATCCTCCACAGCACAATCTGTGAAAACTATAAATACTAGTTAGAATTGTAGTCCTATGTGTGGAACATTTTAGAGTAAAAATTATTATTAGTCTATAGTATTTTTCTCTCAAGTTTGGAGAGGGTTTTGTGGAGACTTGAAGAAAGGAGTTCTTCTTCCCCAAGTTAGAAGTGGGTCTTCTCTATTCATTTTCCTTTTCTTAATTCAAAGTTTAATTTCTTATACCCAATTGATTTCATTATCATGTTAGGTATAATTTCTTATTTCTTGATGTGTGGCTAAAAACCCCATTCTTAGGGTGTGATTTAGCAAATATGGGTTGATATTCTTGTTGGGTCTTGCTTGCTGATAGTTTAGATGTATTTTAATGGTGATTTCACCTAGTGGTTGTGGTTTAATCAAAAGGGTTTGTAGTTTCAAATACAAAGCCACCCATGTGTTTTCAGCTTGTTCGAGAGGGAGGTCGCGAAACCAAAACCACTAGACTGATGGCCTAAGGAGTGGGTCGACATGAGGTTCATCCTGAGAGGGTGAGCCCTAGTCCCATATCCTAACACTCAGCTCGAGAGAGTTAGTATGGTAAGGCGTAGACTGGTCTTCATGTGGCAAATGGGTGTCCGAGAGGAACACATTTGAAATGGGGTAAGTTGCCCGAGAGGGACCTTATTTCCATTTAAAGCTTAGCCTAGTCACTATTATCTTGCAAATTTCCTATTGAAAGCATGTACCCAGCAATTTGTCTCAACTTGTATTGTAGTCACATCCCAAGAACATTTCCCCATACTTGATTTTCTTGTTTATTTTGCTATTTTATCACTTGTTCCAAAACCCCCATTTGATATTTGACACTTTCGTGTCACCCCTTTTTATTTACTATGTGTTTTATCGCAAACGTCTTTGACTACGACTAATTTGAATGAAATTCTAATTGGTTATTAATTCTCAAAACCGCTCCCTTGGGACACGACCCCAACCCTTGGTTGGGTTACAATATTATTGACGATCGTAGACACTCATATCGTAGGATAGTGTTGTTGGTCACGATAAGCAACAAATCATAGGATAGATTGCCTAGTGAAACTTCCCTATTATGGACCTGTCTGGAAAAATGGGCGAGCCAAGGGTCCACTTGGCGAGCCATGAGGGTGCAAAGGGCGAGCAAGGACGGGAAGGTTAGTAATTTTTAAGTTAAAACATTTTAGGTCTTTAGTTCTTTACCAAAGTTGACCCTACATTATTCTATTCCTTTCCTAACAACTATATAAGCTTATTAGACCTAAGTTTACCTCATTTAAGTCATTCAACCTAGAGTCAAAAGAAAACCCATCTTCATCCTCTCCGTAGAATATTTCTCTCTCTAGGAAGAACCTCCATTGAAGAAGGAGATAGAGCTTGAATCTTGGGTCAAGAACAAAGTCCATTGTTGAGAGCTTTCATTAGGGATTTGATTAAAGGTATGTTTAGCTTTTCATCTATGGTTTCTTCCACCCATAGAGTCCCCTAGAAACCCCCAAGATTTGTGAAGAAGAACCCCAATCTAAGCTAGGGTTACTTCCAATGTATGGGTTTAGGTGAGTATGATTCCAAAGTGTTGGATACTACTCATATATGAATATTGTAGTGTTGATTCATGATAATATGAAAAATTTATGTGAATTCCTTGTCTAACCCTAATTTTCTATGTATGTGGGTTTAGATCATTTGATGAGAAATTGATGGTTCTTGATAGATTTTCTAGAGTTATCACCATGAATAGAACTTATCTAAGAATGGGATTATGAAGTCATGAATTGAACTAGACTTATGCATGTTTGATAGAATATGAATTGAATGATTAGAATTGGGACTCTATGATGAATTATGCTTAGAATTGCCTATGACCGAGGCTTAGGGCTAATGTGTCTTGTGATCTAGACTAGTATGATGATTGTGGAATAAAGCTTGAAGGTAGGGCTTGAAGTCTTAATGTTGATCACTAGGGCTTATAGAGTAAGTCTAATATGATGAGGTAGCTTGCATATATGTAGAATGTGAAAGGTCTTCTCACATAGAACGATGCTAGAGTGAAAGTCTAATTACCTAAAATGAATCATGCTTGTTAGAATAGAATAGGTTGAGGTTGAGTCTTATGATTCCTTCATGGATAGTTGAATCATGGTAGCTTGGGATGGTAGATCACATGGTAGCTTGGGATTGGAGGAATTATGCTCTCCTAAGGTTAGCTTGAACTATCATTGGTAGGATGCTTTTCTTGTAGCTTGCATTAGTATAGGCATTGTAGCCTAGGATCGAGGATCCATACTCTCCTATGTAAAGCTTGAACTAGCATTGTTAGAATGCATTTCTTGGTAGCTTGACTTGGTTAGGCCAAGACCATTTCATGGTAGCTTAGGAATGAGACATCATACTCTCTTAAGGATAGCTTAGGGTTGAGGATTCATACTCCCCTAAGGGTAGCTTGCATCCTATTGAATGTTGCATGGTGGCTAGGTTGGTATACTTGTAGCCTTCCTAAGATAGCTTGGATTTCATGGTAAGGTGTTTTACATGGTAGCTAAGTCTAGCCTAGTATGTGCTATTCTTTGATAGTCTAGAATGATAGATAGTAAGCATTGAGTAAGCTAGCCTAAAGGAGTACTTAGTGTGAGTGGTAGTATGGGATGCCACTCATACATGGCACAAGTATGACTTGAAGCTACTTATGATGTGTCCGCTTATGTAATGTATGCCTAGCTTGGATTGTTGCTATAGGTGCCTTCCATGATAAGATTGACTTAAGTTGATAGTTCCTTGTCAATACGAAGTAGGTCTATAGTGACCTAGAGATGGTAAATATGAATAGGGTGACTTCAAGATATGTTTAGTGTGTGTGGTATTATGGGATGCCCCACATTCATTGCACAAGTGTGCCTTGAGGTTACTTAGGAGTGTAGTGCTCTTATGACATGAAAACCTAGGTCTTGACTATGAAGGTGGACTATGACCAAGAATGACCAAAGAGAGGTACTTAGCTTAGGTAGTATTATGGGATGCTATCTTTGCCTTGCACAAGTATGCTTGTAGGTGGCTTGTGAAGTAGCTCACTTGAATATGAAAGAATAATGGTTGAAGTATGAAATTATGAATGTCTTATGTTTACTTGTGAGGTTATGATACTTTATTGGAGTTATGTTATAAATATGTTATTATCTCTTATGATTATGTTTTATGTTGGTATGTTAGCTTTCATACTTGGTATATTTTGTACTAACGCATATTGCCTTCATTCTAATCAATGTTGGGTTTTGGAGATTGAGTTGCTTTGGAGGCTAGGTTTCTAAGGCGTTTGAAGACTTGAAGAATTGGTGAGTCCTCATAGTTTCGAGGACAAACCCACTATGTTCCTTTTATGTCATTTCCTATGTTTTAGACTTTATATGGGCTGCGTCCCAAGACTTTTATTCATGTTATTCTTAGATGGTTTTGAGACATAGACTTAGTAAAGTTTACCGATTTTATGAAATGTTTTCGATTGAATGTTTTAAAGAAAGTTTTAATTTTCCCCTACTTTTCTATGATCGTATGTTATGATGACGCTAAGGGAATGTATTAGACCTCCTTCGAGGAAACGTACACTATGTTACATCTAGGGGGTACCCCTAGGTCGTGACTGTCCTATTGAGGTTATTCCCATTTTCTTTAATGGGAGAAGCATGTATGTGGTTGGATGAATTGCCAAGAGACTCAATCACTTCGTGGGAAGAGCTTGTCACTGCATTCCAAGTGTGATTTTTCCCTCCTTCGAAGATACTGACACTTAGGGAAAACATTCAAAGCTTCAAGCGTTTGGAGGGTGAGCCAATCCATGAGACTTGACTACGATTTAAGAAGTTGGTGCTGCAATGCCTAACTCATGGTTTGCTCGACAATATTTTACTGTAATACTTTTATCGAAGCCTTGATTCGGTGAACAAGGAAGTAGCTGATGAACTTTCTCCGGGAGGTTTAATGCAACAACCTTACATTATTGCAACCCAGCTATTGGATGGCATGACCAAAATTAACCGGGCATGGTACACCCGTGAATATCAGGTCTCCCCTCTCACTTCTAAATTGACAAAGGAGCAGCTTGAGAAAGATCAAGAGAGGGACTAAAGCATGGCAAAAATGATAACCCAACTTGACATTTTAGCCAAGAATGTCATGGGAGCTGGTGATAGAAGTGTAAATGCTATGGGTGTTGGGTGTGTAAACCTTGATGAGGCCAAGTTTAAAGCGTTGTACAACAAGAAAGTGAACTTCCTAGCCAACCAAGGAGGAGGTTATCGTGCAAACTAGCCAATGCAAGGTGGTAACCAAGGTTGGAACAGGAATGAGGGCTGGATTGACCGTGATAGAGAGTGGAGAGATCGTAACCCCACTTGGAAGGAAAGAGATGGAGAGAAGGATCAGTATGTTCTTTCCCACAAACATCAAAAGCCTAAAGATTCTGAGGGTGGTCGGGCAGAGGATATGCTCTCTTGTATTCTCAACAAGGTTGAAGGGTCTGATAAAATTTTGAAGGAGATGAAAGAAGATGTATCGACCCTTAACAAGATGGTGACTTCTCATTCCATCTCTATCAAGTAGTTGGAGACCCAAATGGGTAAAATTTCTTCTTATTTAAACTCGAGACAACAATGGGGGTTGTTTAGTGATACTATGGAAAACCCAAAGAATGAAGTTTGAGCGATGACTTGCTTCGTGCCACGATGTTAACTAAGGCTCTTCTTGGGAGGCAACCCAAGTTTTTATTGCTTCATTTGAATTTTGAAATAACGTGTGTTGATTCTGTAGGTTAAAGTGTAGAATGTGTTTGAAAAGTGCAGGTTGGCGAGCAAAATGTCCAGTCGGTGACTCGCCGAAGAGGTCGGCGAGCCCTACTTGGACCGCCGTTGGTCTCAGGAAATTATCAGGTTGGAGTCTGTAAAACTCAGCGGGCCAATGGATAAGTCGGCGAATCACCTATCAGGTCGAAAAGCCCGACTTTGTCTGCCGTTTCGACCCCCAAGTTAACTGGAGGTCCTAAAAAACTCGGCGAGGTAACTAACCACTCGGCGTGTCGCCGAGTGGTTCAGTGAGTTCGACTAATATCAATGAACGGGCGCGAACTGAACGGTTTTAAAAGGCCAAAGGTTTAAACTTTCAAACTCTTTCACATTCCTTTACTTTTAACTTCAATAAAATCACACCCGCACTTCAAATTTCCTATATTTTTGCATTTTACCACTTTTTAGTTGTCGATCTTATGTTCGGAGTTGGATACTTTGTTGCCTAGCTTTACAAATTCATCTTTCGGCATAAAGGTTGGTTTTTCTGAATCCCAAACTCTTAAATAGCGGTTAAACTCAAATGCACTGTTATAAAATGTGTTGATGTGTGCCGGGCCTCTTTGAATTTGTATATGTGTGCTTGTTTGCCTATTTTAATTTCAAAATCATGCCTTAATTGCTTAAGTTGTTGAGTCCCCAAATTTCATGCTTTAAAATTGATCATAAATTGTTGGGTTGTGCTATTTTGTTGTTGGGTTTAGTTGTATTAAGTCTGAGTAACCCAAATTGTGCTAAATGACGTGCTTTGCCCAATGATGGAGCGTTTGACGTCATTCTTAAAGGCTAAAGTCGTCAAATGGCCAATTTTGGCCAAACCAGGGGAAGTCTGAGTACCCCGTTGGCTGGATCTAATGGGTCTAGGCTTAATTGAAAATGTGTGTGGTTTGATTTTGTTTTCGTGGGTTGCGGGGTTGATTTTGGAAGTTGGGGTTGAGAATAGGCACGTTGGGTAGTTTGACAAACTGGGTCGAGTTCGCCGAACCACTGGACTATTTATCGAAATCCCCTTTGGTCACCCTTAATTTCATTCTTTGATTAGTTTTGATTCTGTAACTTTCGACTAGAAGCCTGAGCTCGCCGAGTTCACTCGATGACTCGCCGAAAGTCTACTTGATCACCCTTTCTACGCCCCTTACCCCTAAAATGCACTGTGATTTTCAGCGGGCTAATATATGCTCACCGAATGATGTCGGTGATTCATCAAAATGCCCTTCTCATCACCGACATGCCATTTTTCTAGGAAACTTTTGAGCCAATCCTTTCAGCGAGCCCGATATCTAAAGGGTTGGCTTGCCCCCCTGATTTCTGATACCACCCTGAGGAGGATTGAGGCAGGAGCTCCAATAGAGAAGAAAGACTTGAATGTAGCTGCACAGTATTGATTTGGATTCATCAGCAGCTCCATCGTGTCTTCACAGAATGAGTCCATTCTACGCCACCCAGATACGGCCTGCCTCAGATCCATCATAGCCAAGAAGACGCTCAACTTGGGAATTATTATGGAGCAGGAGATGGCCATGAGGGCCAAGCAGTTCCAGACGTCCCTTCCCTTTTCTGTCCTGATCATAGAGCTATGTCGGCGTGCGGGAGTTCCTTGTGATGAGAAGAGGGACATCAAGGTCACCCTTACATCCTCCATAGACATTCGTCGTATAGAGGCCGAGTACACTTGGGAGGAGGTAGACATGAGGAGAGCAGCTCCAGTGGACGCATCCCTAGAGGTTGATGTTGAGACAATACCTGCAAAGGCATCTTTGTCTACTCTAGTCTCTAGGACTTCAGGTACATCTGCTTCCACTTTCTCCCAGGCTCCTAGTGCTTCTACTGCTTCCCAGGCCACCTGGATTACTGAGGCAATGATCCTGAAGATGGGGCACTCAGCTTATTCTGCTGATGTACGGGCTACCCGGTTGGAGGTAGAGGTACCATGGATGATTTAGAGAGCCATCCTAGCTACATTGACACCCCTCCGGGCATCTATTGTCACTCTCACGGTGAGAGTAGAGACTTGCAAGAGTCGACAGGGGGCTATTTTAGAGGTTACAACTTTGAGAGCCGAGGTTGCAGATTTGAGAAAGGATGTGGACTATCTGAAGTCCATAGACTTTACTTTCCTCTTTGAGTCAGTGAGGATCGAGATGCTCTTGCCAGTTCTGAGATGCCTCTGGCCACCACCTGAGATTTACCTATGGAGGATGTTGCTGCTAATGAGTCAGAGGTGGAGACCGATTTAGAGCAGCTTAGGGATTGAAATGTCGCCGTATATGATGATATGGCCGACTTGGAGGATGCGATGTTTGAGACTGCCTGCCAGACCTCCTTGAAAGACACCGCCATGGTTGAGTCTAGTGGAGCCACTGTTGATGTGACATTAGGCACTGATGCTCCGACAGATGGAGTGACTGTGTAGATAGGACCCTTATTTACCTCCCTCTGTATCATTTTTATTGACTTTTTATTGTTTTATGCATTTGAGGACAACTGCCTTTTTATTTGTGGTGGGGTAAGGTATTTCCATACCCACCTCTTGTGACTACTCTATGTATATATTATTGGGTTTTTGTGTTTAAATTATGTTTTGATATTTTGTTTTGCGGATGTTTGAGCTTGTGGCTCATGATGAATGTAAATGGTTTTTGACCCTTTATAAAAAAAATTTCCACCTCATCTTGTGTGTGATTGTGGTTGTTCTTGTGAAAATTGGAGTAACGGTCATGATCAATATTGATGAATTGACTATTGCTCTTAATCGAACAAAAATGAATGCGCGGCTACAATAAGGACAAATGAAGTTGCATAGACAATGTGTGAACTTTGTGCATATCATTTTAATTAGCTGATTATCAAATGAGTCTCTTGTGATGAATATTGCGCACTAGCGAAAGTGTGGAGTCTTGTTTGATATTGGTGCCAATGCCTTGTGTGATAAGCTTACCGTGAACCTTGTGTGATGACACCTAGAATTTTTCCCATTGTTCCGGCTTACTAAGTGATGCAAGCTCTTAAAATGATCTTAGTCAACAGTTTTGAAGAGTGAAACAATTTGACAATATATCTCTTTTGTGGCCAACCTTGTGAGTGTGTGAAGTTTGTTGAACCCCTTTGAGCCTTGTCCTTTTATTTGAAGAAACTTGATGCAATTGTAACCCCTCTTTATCCATTCACCCATAATCCTCATGAAGTGTGGTTTGTTTGAATAGCCAACTTAGGCCAAAGGCCTAAGTTGGGGGTGTGGTGAAAAGAGGAGGTAAATCAAGAAGTGTGAAGAAGTCCCCCTTGATCCATGGATTTGAAAAAAAATGGAACCCTTCCATACAAAAAAAAGAGAAAGAAAAGAAGAAAGCAAAAGAAAAAGAATGAAAAAGTTGTTAAATAAAGTTGTGAAAGTTGCAAAAGAAATGGGGTGTCCGGTATTCCAAGAGAAGTGAATAATAGGGTGAATTTTGAGCATGAGTGAAAATGTTGAAGAAAAGGAAAGGAAGTGATGTTGATACCACATTTTATGAGGATAGCAGCCACTGAGCCTAAATGACCATACCTTTACACTCATCCCCATTACAAGCCTTGAAAAGACCTTTTTGATCTTCAGTGAGCTGAAGCGAATGTTGATTGGAAAATAAGGGCAAACCTATGGGTGAAGTCATGAATGTGTTCATCTTTGTGAGTGTGATAGTTGTATGTGATTCTGGAGCTATAGAGTGTTGACCAATTGTGTGTGAATATGGAATCATCCTTGTTGTGAGGGCATTTGAGTACCTTTGTTGAGCTTCAACTTGCGTTTGACGCAAGTATTGTGAACTTGAGAATCTTTGATAATGGTGAGTCACAACTTGAATCTTTGAGTGCACAATTGATCCTTGCATGAGTAATTTAAATCTTGTTGTGTGCATCCATGATTAAGTCTTTTGTACCATTGTTTGAGACATCCCTTTTGAACTGCTGAACTTGAGTTCTACTTGAGGACAAGCAAAAGTTTAAGTTGGGGGTGTTGATGAGTCTGAGATTTGGACTCATTTAGGGGTTTATTTATATAGATTTAGTGTCCTCAAATGCTTATTTTGTTCCAATAACTGATGTAAAACCCTTGATTTCCAAGTTTATGGATTGAGGAACAAAGCAAGGACACTAATTAGCAAAAAGGAACAAAGCGAGCTGAAAGAATGAACAAAGGCAAGCCTGGTGATCGCCAAGTCCACTTGGCGAGTCGCTGAATGGCTACTTGACCACCTAAAGTTCTAGTGTGCGAAGCCCTGAAGGAAAGAACCAAGTTGGCGAAAGAAAAGAGCAGTTGGCGGATTGCCGAGGGGTTCCGCAATGTAGTGCTAGATCGCCCAAAGTTACAGACCTTGAGGATGCTGAATGCCAAGGAAGAAGGGCGATGGAAGTGACCAAAGGGCGGCTCGCCGAGTGGTTCGGCGAGCCCGACTTACTTCACCGAGTGACTCTTCGCAGCACAATTTTGGCAACTATAAATACATTTTTGAACATTTAGTTTAGTATCTTAGATTATATATTTTTAATCTATTTTTGAGTTTTGGACCGGTGAGACAAGTTTTCTCTAGTTTTTCCTAAGTTTTGAAGAATTGAAGTTTTTCACTTTTGAGAAATTAGAAGTGGGTCTTTGAGATTCTTCGAATTGGAGCATTGTAAGGATGAATCTACTCTTACCCTGTTGATGGATAATCAATTTGGTAACGGTTTTTACCTTTTTATGATGTCTAGCTAAAACCCCAATTCTTGGGTGTGATTATGGGCTGATTTTGTTTATGGGTATTCCTAATTGTTAGTTTAAATACTATTTAGAAGTGAGTTTAATCATTAATTGTGGTTTAATTTAAGAATTGTAGTTGCAAATGCAGTTCTACCCTTGTGTTTTGGCTTGCTAGAGAGAGAGAGGTTTTAAAACAAAGGTTTTTGATTGATGGTATGTGGGTATTGAGTTGACCTGGGTTCAGCTTGAGAGAGTGAATCCTAAACCCAATTCCACACATTCAGCTCGAGAGAGTGAATGGACCAAGGTGTGGGCTGTTCTTATTTTGCATGCTAGTTGATGTTCGAGAGAAATCAACTGGATTTGGGGTAAATTATTCGAGAGAAAGTTTATCTCCTCTATAGCCTAGCTTACTCACTAATCTCTAGCTATTTACTAATAGTTGCAATTACCCATTTGTCAATATTAGCCTATAATCGATCACATCCCAAGAACCCATCTCATTATTGTTATTTCGTATCGTTTACCACTGTTTGTAGTTGATAATAGCAACCAAAAACCTCCATTTGACATTCGTGTCTCCCCCTAATTTGAATGATGTTTTTATTCGGTAACTTCTATTCGTATGACTGATTTGAACATGTTCATACTTCCCAATTGTCTCTTGAACACATACCGCTCCCTGTGGGATTTGACCCCAACTCATTTAGTTGGGTTTTATACTGATTAACGACCGTTGACGTTTAGAATTGGATGAAGTGTCTTTGAAATGCTACTAATAAAGTCTATGAAGGGTTTTGACAGATCATAGTTTCTTCTACAGGTCGTAGGGAGATCTCGTAGAAAAGTTCCACACTTTGTGAAATTTTGAAGTTGCAGTTATTTTGGAATGTGTAAACGGACCTCAAACTAGATAATGGACTACAAAGGTATCGAGGGAAATGATTGAATTTTTGGGTTTCTGAAGTTGGTTCTATGGTTGACCAGGACGGGCCATAGTAACTCCTATGAGCCGTAGGTCACAATAGTAGGAACCATCCGACAATTATTTTAAAGGGTTTTGTGTGTTTTCCTATGCATCTAATACCTATATTACGTCCTTTTAACCTATAAAATATCCTATTTTCTCCTAAGAAACTACCCATTCCCTTTCATTCCCCAAATCCCAAAAATTCCTCTCAAGTTTTTCTCTCCAAGGCTCAAAAGGGATTCTAGGCAGGGGCGGAGCTACACCTTAGCATGTGTGGTCAGATGAACAATCTTCGTTAGAAATTTTTTGTGAGTATATATGTTAAATATAGATATTTTTGAATATATACCAATTGTTAAACAACCTTGACATTCTAAAGAAGGATATCCCAATGGTTAAGGCTGTTAAAAGTCTTCTCAAGGGACTCGGTTCGAGCCCAAACTAGGGAGTTCTGTTTAATTTTATTTAGTTTCATTTTTTAAGGGAACAAAGTGATGTCCCGATCTTTATAATCTGACCAGTAAGGTTTATATTTTTGACTTGCCCTAAAGTATGAACACCTTTGATGAAAATCCTGGCTTTTGATAAGTCCGAGATTTGGACTCATTTGGGGCTTTATTTGAATAGATTTAGTGTCCTCAAATGCCTAATTTATGCTATAAACTGATGTTAATGCGTTGATTTTCAGGTATATGGATTGAAGAGAAAGCAAGGACACTAACATGCAAAAAGAAACAAAACAAGCTGAATAAATGAAGAAGGGCAAGCATGAAGATCGCCAAGAGCACTCGGCGTGTTGCCGAGTGGCTAATCTTAATGCCTCAAGTTCAGTGTGCCAAGTCCTGAAGGAAGAAACCAAGTTGGCGACAAAATTGAGCAGTTGGCATATCGCCCAGCAGTTCCGCGATGCAAGGAGTGATCGCCCAAAGTTACAGGACGCGAGGATGCTGAGTGCAAGAGCAGTTCGGGTATATAAGAGAGCAATGGGCGGTTCGCCGAGTAGCCCTTCCTGGATTATTTTTGGCGACTATAAGTTACAGTTTAAACAGTTAATTATTATTATTGAAAGTTTTTAGACATTGAATTTTAGAATACATTTTAGTCTAGAACACTTTTCTCTCAAGTTTCTTAGTAGACTTGAAGGTTTTGAGGCTAAATTTGGAGATTTTGCAAGTGGGTTTCGAATTTTCTTCAAATTGGAGCATTGTAAAGCCTGAATTACTCTTACCGAGTTGATAGCTAATCGATTTGGTAACAATTTTTATCTTTTTATGATGCTTGGCTAAAACCCCAATTCTTGGGGTGTGATCATGTGATTATGGGTTGAATTAGTGTATGGGTATTGTTAATTACTAATTTAAATGCTATATTGAAGTGGGTTTAATCATTAATTGTGGTTTAATTTATGAATTGTAGTTGCGAATGCAGTTCTATCTTAGTGTTTCTTAGCTTGCTCGAGAGAGAGGTTTTAGAACTAAGATTATTGATTAATGATTTGTATATATTGGGTTAATTTCTATGCTTGTTGATGTTCGAGAGAAATCACTTGAAGTAGAATAGTTGTTCGAGAGAAAGCTATTTCAATTACAGTCTAGCCTACCCACTGATATTTAGCTGTTTACTAGTTGTTTCAATTACCCAATATCGAAATTTGACAATAATCGGTCACATCCCAAGAATTCCTCTCCTTATTCTTATATCATCACTATTTGACTGCTTCTAGTTGACAATTTCAAAAGAAAACCCCCAATTGACATTCATGTCACCCCTTGGACTTGTTTAAATGTCTTTTTCTGATAATATCTATTCATATAGCTAGTTAGATCACATTTATACCTCATAGTTGAATTTGAACACGTACCGCTCCCTGTGGGATTCGACCCCTACTCATTTGTTGGGTGTTATACTGCTTAACGATCGTTTGCACCTAGAATTGGATGAGGTGTGCTTGAAATGTTAATCAAAAGGGCACCGCTGCCGGGGAGTGGTGTTGTTTAAAATTCTTTTATTGAAGTTGAATTGTGATATTATAGTTGAATCTACTTATTTTTGTTTTTGGTTTTGTGTTGCTTGTGTAAAACATAAGAGAAGATAAACGCTAACGGAAGTAATGGTAGCCAAGTGGGCCACCAAGACAACATTAGGAACCTCAATGACGTCAATGACCTAAACCAAGTGGGTGGTGTTAGTGTCATTCGTTTACCTCTGGCTGAAGGAAATGTTGTTTTTCACATAACAAGCACAGTGCTTCACCTCCTCCAATTGAAAGGACTATTTGGGGGGCTGGCTCATGAGGATCCGAATGAGCATATAAGGAATTTCGAGGATGTTTGTGGGCCGTTCTCATTTAAGAACATATCGCAAGAATCGGTCCATCTCAGGTTGTTCCCGTTCTCTTTGATGGGTGTAGCTACTAAATGGTTGGCTGAGTTACCAAGGGACTCTATCACTTCATGGGATGAGCTGACCACATCATTTATAGTGAGATTCTTTCCCCCCATCGAAGATGATGACTCTAAGGTATGGAATCGAAGGTTTCAAACGCTTGGAAGGAGAGTCAATCCATGAGACATGGCTGAGATTTAAGAAGCTGGTGCTTCACTGCCCAACTCATGGACTTCCAGATAATATGTTGCTGCAATATTTCTATAGAAGCGTTGATTCGGTAAATAAAGGAGTAGCTGACCAACTTTCTCCGGGTGGTAAAACGCAACAGCCCTACGCAAGAGCTTGCCAACTCCTTGATTGCATGACCAAGATCAACATGGAATGGTACATTCGAGAAGACCAAGTCTCTCCTCTCACTCATAAATTGACCTAAGAACATATCGAAAAATATCAAGAGAGAGACCAGAACATGGCTAATATGATGAAACAACTGGATATCTTGGCTAAGAACGTCATGGTTGCTGGTTCAAAGAGTGGCAATGGTGTGGGTGTTGGCCGAGTGAACCCCGATGATGCAAGGTTTGAAGCGTTTTACAATGAGGAAGTGAACTTCCTAGCCAATCAAGGAGGAAGTTATCATGCTAACTACCCAAGGCCGGGTGGAAACCAATGATGGAATAGAGATGAGGGCTGGAGATACCGTGTCAGAGAATGGTGTGATCGTAACGCCACTTGGAAGAAGAGAGAGGGTGAGAAGGATAGGTATGTTCCTCCCCATAAGCGTCACAAGCCCAAAGATTCTGAGGGTGGCCGGACTGAAGATATGCTCTCACGCATTCTCACCAAAGTTGAAGGGTCCGATAAAGTGTTGAAAGAGATGAAAGAGGATGTTTCGACTCTCAACCAAATGGTGACCTCTCACTCAGTCTCTATTAAGCAGTTGGAGACCCAAATGGGTCAAATTTCTTCACATTTGAATCCAAGACAACAAGGAGGGTTGCCTAGTGATACAATGGCAAAACCAAAAATGAAGCTTGATTTGGTATTCTCGTCGTGCCACGACGTTAACTAAGGTGCTTCTTGGGAGGCAACCCAAATTTTTAATGATTTAAGTTTAATTTTGAATAATGGGTGTTGATTGTGCAGATTGAAAAGTGGATGGTGTTTGAGAATGTCCAGTTTAGTGAGCCAAAGAGTCCAGTCGGCGAGCCCAACTTGGACCGCCGTTGCACCCACAAAACCTGAAATGGGAGCCTGTAAAACTCGGTGGGCCAATTCATTTATTGGCAACTCGACGAATAGGTCGGCGAACCCGATTTTGTCTGTCGTTCGAACCTCCAATATAACTGGGAGTCCTGTAAAACTCGGTGAGGTAATTTACCACTTGGCGCATCACCGAGTGGTTCGGCATGGACGACTTACACCATTGAAAGGGCTGCGAACTAAAAGGTTTTAAAAGGCCAAATAGTTTAAAATTTCAAAATCTTTCATATTCTCTCATTTCTAACCCCGTACACTCTCACCCACAGTTTAGATTTTCTATATTTTGCTATTGTATTCACTTTGTGTGTGTGATCTCGTGCTCGGAATTAGATTTCTTTGCCGCCTAGCATTTCAAATTCTCTATTTGGCACTCAGGTTGATTTTTTGAACCCTATACCTATGATTAGTGGTTGAACTAAAATGCTTTCGGTAAAATATGTACTGTTATGTGTTGGGTAAATGTTGAAATCGTGTTTTATTTGTTGGATTGCCTATTTTGTGTTTTGAACTTGCACCTAAATGCTTAAATTGATGAATACTCGTGTTTAATGCGCTAAAATTGATTCTAAATTGTTGGGTTGGGTTATATGGTATTGGATCTAGTTGAGTGAAATCAGAGTAACCCCAAATTGAACCAAATGACATAATTTGGCCAATGATGGAGCGTTTGACGCCATTCCTAAAGGTGAAAATCGTCAAATGGCCAATTTTGGCCAAATATGGGGAAGTTTGAGTACCTGGAAGGCATGGGTCTGAGTCTAAGTGCATAGTGTTTTGTTTGATTTTGATTTCGGGGGTTGCGGGCTTGATTTGGGGAAACAGGATTGAAAATAGGCACGTCGGGCAATTAGGCGAGCTAGGTCGAGCTCGCCGAACGATTCGGCAGTTCGCTAAAGTCCCCCTTTGATCGCCCTTAATTTCTTAATTTGGCTTCATTGAGTCTGTAACGTTTGGCGGGAAACCTACGCTCGCCGAGTTCTCTTGGTGACTGGCCGAAAGGATCCTTTGATCGCCCACCCCTAACCCTTAAAATACACTGTAATATTCGACAGGCTAGTTGAAGCTTGTCGAGAGAGGTTGGCTATTCGCCGATGGGCCTTGAGTATCACCGACATGCGTTATTTCTGAGAACTTTTTGAGCTGGCCCTTTTGGCGAGCTCGCTCTTTCTCGCCTAAGCGACTCGGCGACTAGTTCTACGAATCTTTCTGCAAGTTGATTTCTGCAACCTTCTTTAACAATTTCTATCATTTTTCGATGTGTTTTGCAGTTATGGCTATGACCAATTTGGATGAAAATGGCATGCTGCCCCGCAAAAGAGCACGGGGGCATTGCAATAAGTGAGGGAGAAGCTGCTTCCACAAAACAAGGGAAGAAAGTACCTTCAAAGGGAGGCAAAGGCAAGGACAAAGCGCCCGTAGCTGAGAGACCAGAGCACAACTCCGGCATTGATGGGAAACCTTTTGATTCTCAGGCCTCACTCTCCGAGCTTGAGGATGACCAACCACTACAGACCTGGCGAGTAGAGATTTGTGCAAGGTTTCGTCAAGATCCATCTAGGATCTCAGAATCTACCCCTTCTGCTGTTGATACAGTACCAGCTCCGGCACAAACGGTGGTCCCATCAGCACCAGTTCAGGGTCCACCTCCCCGGTTACTGAATCGGTTAAAGGCCGAGGGATTGAGAATCATTCTGGAGGAGAAGAGACTATCCATGGATGGCGTGGTGGACAGGTATCCTTTGGTGTGGGACACACTCCAGTTACACAGGTTTGATATATTCACCAGACACCGTGGCCCATACATTCCCACCTAGGTCATAGAGTTCTACACTGCATATGGTGACTAAGTACCCAGGGGAAGAAGAAGGCCAGTGCATTCAGACCTGTGGAGTTCGTGATAGTTTAAGGGAAGACAGTATGATGCAGCAACGATCAAATTAATGATGTATTTTACAGGGCAACAAGTTTTGAGCATGGCTTCCAGATCATGATATCTTCACAAACATTAGATGACCTCAAATAATGGCTAGCTCCCCTCATTTCTGACACCACCCCGAGGTGGATTGAGGTCGGAGCCCCTATTGAGAAGAAGGATTTGAATATAGCAAGTCGGTATTGGTTTGGGTTCATCAGCAACTCTATCATGTCATCACAGAATGAGTCCACTCTTCGCCACCCAAATGCGGCATGTCTTAGATCGATCATCACCAAGAAATGGCTGAATATGGGGTTGATTATAGAGCAAGAGAAGGACATGAGGGTAAAACAACGCCAGACATCCATTCCATTCCCAGTGCTTAATACAGATTTGTGTTGGTGGGCTGGAGTTCCTCTTGACGCGAAGAGGGATGTTGAGGTTACACCCTTATCCTCCACCGACATGCGGTGCATAGAGGCTGAGTAAACACGAGATGAGGCGGATAGGAGAAGAGCATCTCTGATGGATATATCCCGGAGGTTGATATTGATTTTATACCTGCAGAGGAAGCTTTGCCTACTCCGGCCTCCGGGCTTTCAGGTACATCTACTTATACTTCTTCCTAGCCTCCTAGAGCTGCTTCAGGCACCACTGCCTCCAGGCCTCTGATCACTCAGGCCATGCTCCTCAAGATGGGACACCTAGCCCATTCTGCAGATGTGCGGGCTTCCCATCTAGAGGATGAGGTACCCTAGATGATTGAGAGAGCCATCACAGCTGAACTTACACCACTCCAGGATTCCATTGATTCTCTTATTGCAAGAGTTGTTACCTGTGAGAGAGGACAGGGGGTGACTACTGAGGTTACGACTTTGAAAGCTGAGGTTTTTGAGCTTAGGAAGAATGTGGACCATCTTAAATCCACAGACTTCACATCGTTGTTTGGGTCAGTTGAGATCCCCGAGGATGCGAGTGCTGAGATTCCAGGCCGTGCTGAGGTACCTTTGGCTACCATCGGAGATGATATTATGGAGGAGGTTAGTGCTGATGAGTCTAAGTTTGAGACTGATGAGGAAAAGCTTGAGGAGCAAGATGCAGCTATCTATGATGAGCTGGCAGACCTAGAGGGTGCCATGATTGAGACTGCCCAACAGGCCTCTTTGAGAGATGCTACTATTGCTAGCCCTAGTACTGTTACTACTGTTGCTACACTGGGCACTGATGCCCAACATCAGAGTGTGACCCCGGGCATTGACGCCCCGACAGATGGAGCGACTGAGTAGACATGATCATTCTTTACCTCCCTCTCTGTTGTTTTTATTAGTTATTGTTATTTTACTTGCATTTGAGGACAATTGCTTTTCTTTTGTGTGTGGGGTGAGGTATTTCCATACCTACCTCTTGTGATTTTGTTTTATTTGTAAATATTGGTTGTTTTGATCTATATATGTGTTTTGATTTTAATCTTGTGGATGGTTGAGCTTGTGGCTCCTTGTTTTGAATGGAAATGGTTTTGACCTATTTTTTTTAAAATTTTTGTGCCACCCCTATTGTTTGTGATTGTGGTTGTTCTTGTGTAAATTTGAGTATCTGTTTTGATCAATACTGATGACTTGAATAATGCTCTTAATTGAACGAAATGAAAGTGCGGCTACGATGAGTCCAATGAAGTTGCACAGACAATGTGTGAACATTTAGTATCTCGTTGTAACTAGCCAGTTATCAAAAGAGTCTCTTGTGATGAACATTGCACACTAGTGTGAAAGTGTGGAGTCATGTTTCATATTGGTGCCAATGCCTTGTGTGTTGAGATTACTTTGAACAATTGTTTGATGACATGTAGCGACCTTTTTGGAAGGATACTACCACTTAATAAAGAATCTACTTTAATACTTGCGACATTTAAAATAGATTAATGTAAGCAGTATTGCTTGAAATATAGTAGGGGGATTAAGTTAAACAAAAAGTTAAGGATGTGCATCCTGCCCATTTAAACATTTATTTGCGTCAAATTAAAACTGCGTAGAATTTTAACTTATAGCGGAAAAACCCTTCCAAGATAATCTAAGAAAATAACTTACGAGATTTTCATGCATATATTATCCACACACTTAAAAATGATATAGAAAGGATATTACCAACTTCCGAGTACCAAAATTAGCTGGTTCATGCTTCACACAAACATTCAAAACAAATAGTAAATTTAGTTTATTACAAGACTTGGATTTACACACCCCAAAAGAACAAAACATATAGCCATACTTATTACAACCTATGGTGACATGATCAAATTAGCCCTCAAAATTTCATGTAAATATACAACACATAGATTATGTACAAGTCCCAAGGTTTAGAAAATATAGATGCCTATATGCAAATGTGATCTTCCTTAAGGCTCTCAAAATCTCCATCTCCAATGGCCAGCTTCATGCATCCTATCGAACATTCCCTACGATAGAAACAACTATCACTAAGCATATAACTTAGTGGTGTAAAAACTATAGGTTCGGAGCCCTCAAATTCACCAAGCTACCTTTCTCAAGTCATGGGCAACACAATTGAAACAGAATCAATAAATCAAGTAAACAATATACAAAGAGAATCAAGCTCGATATTTAAAGATCCAAATGTCAAGAACGGTCATAGCACAATTTTCTAAGAGATTAAATAACAAGGCTCTCCCAATATATACATCATGTCGTCACACCAAGCACAAGAAGGTATCAAGAAGGGCCGATGCCCTGTATCAAGAAGGGTCAACCAAATAATCAAGAGAACCAAGAACCATATTAAAAATGACTTTCTAGTTCGTACTTAAAATGGACAACTTCCATTCTTACGACGGACTAAAATTCCAGAGTCAAGATGGCTAACGATCTGAATCAAGAGGCATGCCAATAGTGACAAAGTCACAGCCAGAAGAAGGACAGGGTCCCAACAAGGGTGCCAGGTGATCAAACAATCCGTACAAGTGGGCGAGTTACACAAGTGTCTTTAATATCTCAAAGGATACCAACACGACAATGCAAAGTGACAAGTGGTAACCAAGGTACCAAGATAAGCTTTCGGATATACCAGCAGGTAAAAAGAGTACAAGTACAAGTTTATACACAAACCTTAGTTCTTTAGCACATAAACAGTCCAACACAACTTCAAGAGTTCAAACCGTAGACCAACCAGTGTATCAAGGTCTTCAACTTGTACACAAGTATATACAACCTTAACAAATAAAATTTAATAACTTATTTACTTTCTAGTAGCTCAATAATGTTGATGTAACACAGGGTTATCATCACAAGTAAGCCTAGCCTGTACAAATACGACTATGCTCCCAAAACAGTAATTCTGGCCAACAAAGTACTTCATGTCGCAACTTAGATTTGAAATGGAAAATGGAAAAACTGGACTTTATATCCTTCATAAAAGATGTAGGTACATCTCGTAAGCTTGTAAATAATTAAGAATCACCGAAAAATAAATTTTGTACAAAAAGATATAATCCAAACACTAACAGTTGAACATATACAGGATTTCTAATTCCGGAATTTGGACAAAACTTGTCATATGTTGTGTCCCTTATTTCGTATTTATAACAGCTAAATTAGAGTTTCCCATAAACATAAGAGTTGTAGGTATATGAAGTATCTTTCAAAATCATATTTATTCACTGTAAATAAAGTTCTAGAGAACGAGATATGCTTAAACTACCAAACACTACCCATCTCAAAAACATATTTCATCACTTACCAAAGAGAAGTGTGTGTCTCGAATTCCAGCAAAAAGGACAAAGTTTTTCTCTTGTGATTTTGAAGAACTAGTTAGAAAATGTTCTAAGGTTCTTAGACTTCAATTGAAACAAATTTCACTAGAGGAGGTGTCAAAATATAGTCTCAAAAGTGAAGCTTATCACATATACAACTGTCACTAAAAGGTGGCTGCCCAAATAAAAGTGTGCTGCCCAAAATACATATATATATACCTATATGTATATCCCTCACCTCCATTTCAAGTTATACATAATTATAATTAGAATATTACGTAAATACCCCAATACAATCCCTTAAATTGCGATCACAATTTATGTTAAGCAAGTTTGCAATTATCACAAAATTTCAAGTTCCCAAAATGAGAATAAAATATATTGTAGTAATTAAGCAACGGTAAATCCACATGCGACTCTCGGTTAGTATTTCGGGGTGTTACATGACACCTAAAATTTTCCCTGTTGGTCTTGTTGACTAAGTGATGCAAGCACTTGAAATGATCTTAGGCAACGATTTTTAAGAGTGAAAGAATTTGACAATATACCTCTTTTGTGGCCAACCTTGTGAGATGTGTGAACCTTAATTGAACCCTATTAAGCCTTATTCTTTTCTTGGAAGAAACTTGAACCATTGTAATCCCTCTTTATCCATCTACCCATTACTATCATCAAGTGTGGTTTGTGTGAATAGCCAACTTAGGCCAAAATCCTAAGTTCGGGGTGTGGTGAAAAGAGAAGGGAACTCTAGAAGTGTGAAAAATACCCCTTTGAGTAATTGTTTTGAAAAAGATGGAACCCCTCTGATTTCACGTATCAGGACACTTCATCCAATACTAAATGCCAACGATCGTTAGTCAACAATATAACCCAACTAAGTGAGTTGGGGCCGAATCCCACATGGAGTGGTACCTGCTTAAGAATCAAGAGCCAAGTACAACTATGTTCAAGTCAATCATAGGTAAAGATATTTACGAATAAAAGCATGGTTCAAATTTAGGGTAACAAAAATGTCAAATATGGGGGGTTTTGGTTGTAACTATCAGCTACGGCAACAACAAATAACACAAATAAACAAGTAAAGAGACGGGTTCTTGGCATGTGATTGGATTATAGGCTAAGGTAGACGAATGGGTAATTGCAATTGATAGTAAATAACTGTAAATCAGTGAATAAGCTAGACTTTAGTGGGGATAAACTTTCTCTCGGACAATTTACCTCGAATCAAATTGGTTTCTCTCGAACACCAATAAGCAGCAATTAAGAACGGCCTACGCTTTAGTCCATTCACTCTCTCGAGCTGAATGTGTGGAAAAGGGTTTGGGATTCACTCTCTCGAGCTGAACCTATGACAACCCAATACCCACAGACCATCAAATTAGTAACCTTGGTTTTAAAACCTCTCTCTTGAGCAAGCCAAAAACATGAAGGTAGAGTTGCATTTGCAACTACAACCCTTTAAATTAAACCACAATTACTAATTGAAATCACTTTTAAACAACATTTAAACTATCAATTAACAATACCCAACAGCTAAATCAACCCATAATTACATAATCACACCCTAAGAATTGGGGTTTTAGCTAGACATCATAAAAAGATAAAAATCATTACCAAATTGTGTTTCCATCAACTTGGTAAGATTAATTTCGTCTTTACAAAGGTCAAGGTTGAAGAATCTCAAAGACCCATTTCCAATTTCTCAAAAATGGAAAAACTTCAATTCTTCAAAGCTAAGGAAAATATTGTCTCAATACTCTCTTGCCAAAACTAAAAAAATACTCTAATGAATGTTTAGAATAAAATTTGCATCCCAAACATAATGTTTGAAAATGTATTTATAGTCGCCAAAAATATGCTGCGAAGGACCATTCGGCACAGTAAGTCGGGATCACCGAACCACTCGGCGATCTGCCCTTTGGTCAATTCTATCGCCTTTTTACTTTGGCCTTCAGCATCCTCAAGTTCAATAACTTTGGGCGATCTTAGCACTGCATCGCGAAACCGTTCGGCTACCCGCCGACTGCTTTATTCTATCACTGACTTGATTTTCTCCTTCAGGGCTTGGAGCACTGGAATTTTAGGTGAGATCATAGCCATTCAGCGACTCGCCAATTGGGTTAGGCGATCACTAGGCCTTCTTTTCTTCATTCTTTCAGCTGCCTTGTTCTTTTTTGCTCATTAGTGTCCATGCTTTGTTCCTCAATCCAAATACATTGAAATCAAGGATTTATATCAGTTATTGGCACAAAATAAGCATTTGAGGACACTAAATCTATTAAAATAAATCCCTAAATGAGTTCAAATTGTGGACTCATCAACACCCCCAATTTAAACTTTTGTTTGTCCTCAAGTAAAACTCAAGTTCAGCAGTTCAAAAAGGATGTCTCAAATAGTTATACACAAGACCCAATCATGAATGCACACAAAAAGACTCAACTTACTCATGCAAGGATCAATTGTGCACTCAAAGATTCAAGTTGTGACTCACTATTATCAAAGACTCTCAAGCTCACAATACTTGTTTATAATGCAAGTTCAAGCTCAACAAAGGTACTCAAATGCCCTCACACAAAGAATGATTCCATATTCACACACAGTGGTTCAATAATTTAAAGCTCCATAATCACAATCAACACTCACACTCACACAGATGATTACAATGCATGAGTTCACCCATAGGTTTGCTCGTATTTTCCAATCAACACTTGTTTCAGCTTACTCAAGATCAAAAAGGTCTTTTCAAGGTTTGTAATGGGGCTGAGTGTAAAGGTATGGTCATTTAGGCTCAGTGACTTCTATCCTCATGAAATGTGGTGTGAACAACACTTTCTTTCCTTTTCTTTTTCATTCTCGTTCGTGCTCACAAGTCACTCCATTATTCACTTTTCATGGACTGTTGGAAACCCCATTTCTTTTTGCATTTTCACAACTTTATTCCACAACTTTTTCATTCTTTTCTTCTTTTTCTCTTTTTTTTTTGTATGGAGGGGTTCCATCTTTCTCAAACTCATGGGTCAAAGGGGACTTCTTTGCACATCTTGATTCTCTTTTCAGCACACCCCAAACTTAGGCTTTTGGCCTAAGTTGGCTATTCAAACAAACCACAAATCATGAAGATTATGGGTAATAGATAAAGAAAGGTCACAATTTCATCAAGTTCCTTCCAAGAAAAGGTTAAGGCTCAAAGGGTGTTCAAGCGAGGTTCACACACTCACAGGTGGGCCACAAAAAAAGGTATAATGTCAAATTGTTTCACACTCTACAAAGTTGCCTAAGATCATTTCAAGAGACTACATCACTTAGTCAACCGGACCAACGGGGAAAATTTTAGGTGTCATCACACATGGTTCACGATAAGCTCATCACACAAGGCATTGACACTAATGTCAAACAAGACTCCACACTTTCGCTAGTGTGCAATGTTCAACACAAAAGACTAAGTTTGATTATTGGCTAGTCACAAGGAGATGCAAAAAGTTCACATATTGTCTATGCAACTTCATTTGGCCTCATCGTAGCCGCACATTCATTTTTGTTTGATAATGAGCATTATTCAGGTCATCGGTATTGATCAAGACCGATACTCAAATTTGCAAGAGAACAACAACATTCAAACACAAACAAGAGGTGGCACACAAATTTTCGGAAGGGTCCAAAAATTATTTGCAATTAACACAAGGAGTGACAAGCTCAATCATCCACAAAATTAGTGCTAAACACAATATATACCACAAAAACCCAATGTACGAACAAAGCAATAATCAGAAAAGGTGGGCCTCACCCCACCAGAAACAAAAGCTATTTGTCCTCAAATGTAAGAAATAAAATATCCAATAGTCAAAGAAAAGAAGAGAGAGAGGGAGGTATAAAGGAATCCTTTCTAAACAGTCGCTCCATCTATCGGGGCATCAATGCCTGGTGTAGTGCTCGGAACATGGGCATCAGTGCCCAAAGTCAACTCAGAAGTAATAACAGCTGCACTAGGGTCAGTCAAGGGTGTATCTACTAATGAAGCCTACACAACTGCATCTACCATAGCCTCCTCAGTCTCAGTAAGTCCCTCATACGAAGCCTCTTCAGCAACCCCAAACATCTCCTCATCTGTCTCCTCCTCAGACTTTGGGATCAGCTGCCTCCTCAACTAGAATATCCTCTCCGGTGGTAGGTGGAGGCTTAGCTGGATCTACTAGAACATATGGGATCTCCACCATCCTGAAAATCATGGACATGCCAGTGGAATTTAGCTGGTGCACATATCTCTTCAGTGTAACAATAACGGCCTGTAGAGCTGTCACCTCCTCGGTGGTCCCTTGGCCATGCTCACACACCGCTATCCTTGCCTCAAGGGCATTAATGGTAGCACTCAAAGGTGTCACAACATCATCTAGGGTGTCTGAATCATGCCCGGAATAGAGGCCTCAAGCCTGGCAGTACGACGATTGGTAGAATGGGCTAGCTGCCCCATCTGGAGTAGTGCAGCCTGAGTGAGTGGGAGCCGAGAAACAACAGTAGCAGTAGGTCTGGTAGGCAATGTAGCAACAGAGGAACCTGTAGTATCAGAAGGAACAACACTAGAAGTACCTGAAGGCCGAGGGGTTGGAGTAGGCAAAGATACCTCTGCAGGTAGTGAGTCTGTATCCACAACCGGGGAAGAGTCCAACAGGGCTGCCTTCTTCTTCTCTGCCTCATCTTTAAATATTCCGCCTCGATCCTCCAGATATCAGTAGAGGATATGAGAATCACTTCCACAGCTTTCTTTGTATCTTTAGGAACCTGATCCCATATGCATAGATCGATGATCAACACCGGAAAGGGGAGAGAAGTCTGGCGCTACTTAGCCCGCATGAGCATATCCGATGTAATGATCAGCCCCAAATTCAGCCTTGTCCCCGCAATGAGGCATCCTAGGCAGGCTGCTTTGGTGTGGCGGAGGATAGACTCATTTTGAGAGGGCATGATCGTGCTGCTGATAAAGACAAACCAATAATTCGCTGCCACATTGAGGTCCTTCTTTTCAATAGCTTCCCCAACCTCAAGCCACTTAGGAGTGCCTTCTGATATCAATTGAGATAACCAGTTCTTCATATTCTCCAACATCTTCATTCTGATCTTCTATTGGCAGTCATCCTCAAGTCTCGTAGTGCATTCTAGGAAGACATTGATGAAAGTAAAATCACACTGCACTCGCTTCCCCCTGACAACCACGTAAGCAACCGACTTGAATTTAGCTGCAGGCTTTTTCACTTATGGTATCAAGGCACTATAAGATCTGTAGAACTATCTAACCAAGCTTGAATGTACAGGCCACAGGGCTTGGTGAAGATCTGGAATTTATGTGACCTTAGGCAGCTCAAAATCTCTGGGTATCTGTCAATGACCCCATCAGTAGGTAGATAGACGCTTCTCCTCGATAATTGTCCTCAGTCCCTCATCCTTCAGTCTATTCATAGACTTGGGAGGAGGACCCTGTACTGGTGGTGCTAGGACCACGGCCTGTGTTGGAGCTGGAGGAGGAGTAGTGGTGGCCTGAGAAGTCCTGATCCTAGATGGATCGTTCATCATTTTGTATCGCAGCTCAGCTCTGTATGCTGCTAGTAGTTCATCATCCTCAGGCTCCGAAGCTGCAACCTGCTGCTCTTGGTGCTCACCCTCACTCTCAGAAGTGGTGAGGTGAGTGGTGTAGATATCGTCATTATCGAAGCTGGCCTCCGGTGATGCAGGTGCCTTCCCTTTTCCCTTTCCTTTCCCACCAGTTGTGGGAAGTTTGGTGGCCTTGGATTTGGATGCAGCTGCATCCTCATTGATTTTTATCCCTATTGCCCTCTTGCGGGGGGGGGGGGGGGGGGGAGG
>JAJOOI010001891.1:0-29389 GCA_029582585.1 Solanum bukasovii | reverse complement strand
TATATATATATATACATATATATATATATACATACACATATATATATATATATACATATATATATATATATATATATATATATATATATGTATCACATCTCTACATCTATCTCTAAAATTTGGTGGGCATTTTATTTTATAATTTGATAGGTATGTATAAAAAAAAATTATTTCGTAATGTTGAGTTATAACCCATTTGCATGAAATGTGTGTTTTCAAGTTTTAACACTATTTGCAAGTTCTTTCTTTAAATTAATATAATGACCAACCCCTTTAAAATGGAGTTAGCAGTGAGCATGTCTCCTTTTATTTATTTTGGCGGCAACATTTTCTTACATAAATGTGTATTTATTGTGGGTTAATTTTGACCATTATGTTGGAATTTTGATGAAACTTTAGTGGATTGACTCATATCCAAATAATATCTTGCTTTCTTTTCTTAAGCGTGTGCATCAATATTAAAATTTATGCTAAGTTTCTTGTCGAAAATGTTTCCTATCCCTGTTGCCATATCTTACCGATTTTTCAAAGGCTGAAAATGTTTTATTGGTTGCCATGAATGTGTCACATTCTTTACTGTTTCTTGGTTTGAATGTCAAAATAATCTTGCTAGCTTTTAGCTTAATTTTTGTTAGTTCATGGTGGTTCATCCTAAAATGTTGAATTATTTATTTTCTTTCTGAGTTACCTGAATAAATATTCTAATTCCACTACTTTATTTTATTTGGGTACAACCTACCGAATGGGTCTACCGGACTCCGGCTCTTCCCGTGTATTTCTTTTCTTTTGAGCCAAGGAGGCTCAAACCGTGTCCTTTTCGAGTCAACCATCCACTAAAATCGATCAACAGATCGAGAAATCAAAAGATTGGGTCGAAAGGCCCATTAAGTTGTATTTTGTTATGTTTGGGCCTAAGACCCTTTACTTCTATTATCATTATTATGTGTTAGTTATTAGGACAGGTACCAAAATGCAAGAAGTGGGACTAAACCCTCGCAGAAAATTAGTTTATCTTAGGACAGGTGCAAATGGGCCAAAGACCCAAAACTGAAACCAGGCCCAAATACCGGCCCAGGCGGACAGAAAAACCGGATTGGGGCCCAAGTTCTTTTCTCTCTTTGTTTTATTATATCTATTTACTCGTTATTATTTGCTATTAATCTTAAGGTTTTAAAAGAATTTAAATCCCCAAAAGACACCCATTTTAATTAATTAGTTAACTTAACTAAATTATTCATCTTTTACTTGACTAAAAAACAAATAAATAAACAAGTTTACAAAAAAAAAAAAACATTTCACTCAGGTAGTATCCCAATATTTCCCTTTTTCCCCTTTAAAATAGTTTCAACTATAAAATAGTTCAATTTTGCAAGTCGAGTTAAGTTAAAATTATTTTAGCCAAATAAGTTAATCGTTGGATAACCACATTAGTGGACATTCTAGGTGCTTTTAAAACCTTCCTAGAATGTTAATAAGAACCTCGAACCCTTTCAAGTTTTTCACTAGATTCCTGTTTTAGTCTTGTGAAAACGAATAGTTTTCTTGATTTTTCTTAAAAATTAAGTGGCGACTCTTAAACTAGTCCAAATAATATTTTTCCAATAGCACCACTAGGAAGGCCAACAACAAATGTCCATGGGAATATCTAGCCAACGGCCACTAGGAATAGGCAAAGGGTTATACAGATCATGAGGTTCGGTTCAAGATTTAGCATGCTTACAATCAAAACAGCTAGCACAAACTATTTTCACATCTCTTATCATCTTAGGTCAAAATAAATGTTCACTAAGAATAGCTATGTTTTTGACACTTAAAAATGACCCATCAAGCCATCATTGTGTGCTTCTTTCACCAATAACTCTCTCCTTGAAAACATAGTTACACAAAGCTTTCCATTACTAAGCAAATAGCCACCCTTCATCTCAAATCGAGGAGTTCTAGATTTATTACTCTTCTTAAAAACATGTAGAAAAGTTTTCAAATTCACTTGACACTCTCCACAGACTTTTCAAAAATGATCATCATTAGAATATAACTCCTTCAAACTCTCAAAACCCATCTATCAAGAAGTCAAGGTATATATCAATGCATATCCTCTAGATAATGAAGGTACCACAATATTCTCTAGTCCTTACTGATAAATAATCACATAAAGAAAAGACTCAATAAATTATATTCATGTGGCATGCCTTTTTTTAAGATTATTTTGAACCCTTATATGATCGGTCATAATCACAAAATTCTTATACCACAAATAATGCGGCCAATTTGCTAAAGCTCTCACTAGGGCATAGAGTTCCTTATCATAGGTGGAATATTGCAACGTTGATCCTCTTTACTTATCATTAAAGTAGTCTATGGGCCTCCCTTCTTGCATCAATAACGCAATAATGCTTACTCAACTAGCATCACATTAAAATTCAAACAACGTCTCAAAATTTGGAAGTTGAAGTAAAGTAGTAGAACTAAGTTTCTCGTTTAACATCTTAAGGTCGTTCTCTTGTTTTATACCCCAAATGAACGACTTATCCTTCTAGATTAACTTATTTTGAGGAGTGGCTGGAGAACTAAAATCCCTAAAAACTTCCTGTAAAAACTTTCTAGCCCATGGAAGCTTCTAAAATTACTTATGAACTAAGGAGTCAGCGAACTCCTAATAACCTCTAAGTTCTCATTATTTACCACAACTCCTTTTGAGATTACAAAATATCCAAGGAAACCAAAAAGGTCCATACAAAAAGAACATTTAAAAAAAATTCACATACAACTTTTCATTTCTAAACATCTCAAAGATCAACCTCAAATGTTGTACATGATAATCCAAGCACTTGCTATTAGCTAAAAGTTCATCAAAATAAACCACAACAAAGTCATTGATAAATGATTTAAGTACATGATTCATTAAACACATAAAAGTGATTGCTGCATTCGTTAATCCTAAAAAGCATCAAAACCACTCATCTAATACAAATTTAGTGTTGAAAGAGGTTTTCCATTCATATACAAATTTCATTCGAATTTGATGGTATCCACTTCTCAAACCTATTTCAGAGAATAAGGTAGAACCACCTAGTTAATCTAGAATATCATCATTTCTAAGAAGGGGATGGATATTTTTACAATAATTCTATTGAAGGCACAACAATCTACACATATCATTAATGTCACATCTTTCTTGTGTACTAGAATCATATGCATCACACATGGACTTAAGCTTTTTCTTAACAATTTTTTTTTCAAAAGTTCCTCAACTTGTCTTTGCAATTATTTAGTGTCTTGAAAGACACTGCTATAAGCGGGTTCTTTGGGTAGTTGAGAACCTAGCATAAAGTTAATTTGATTTTCTATTCCCCTCCATGGAGACAATCAACTAGGCATTTCTTTCAAAAATAGATCTTCATAATCTTGCAAAAGAGAAGAAACAACATATAAAGAGATTAGTTCATTTTTGGAAAGCAGGGGATAACCTTTATGTTTAATATGTATGACTTGAATATCAACCTCAATGTTTATCTCTTCAATGCTCTCTTGATTTCGCAAAATAATGCACATCATTCCTTTATATTTTATGTTTTGTTTATCTTGCTCACTTCCCTTTTTTTATGATAATTCATTCTAACTTTAGCTCTTATCCTCTTCTTTTCCCTCTCTTTCGTTATCAATTTTCACTCGCTTACTCTCCTCTCTTTTTGTCTCGAATTTGTTTCTTTGAACTCTCCCATATTTCTATATTCCTCTCCCACTTGAAAAGGAAGAGAGGGTTAAGAATGTTCTTATAACCATCCTTGACAAACACATATTTATAAGACCTTCCATCATGTTTAGACCCAACTTCATATTCCCATGGCCTTCCCAACAATAGAAGGAAATTTTGCATTGGTACAATATCACAAAGCACTTAATCATGGTAACGTTCAATGTTGAACTTTATCAACACTTTCTAGGTCACCTTCATTTCTGCATATTCATTGAGCCATTGCAATCTATAACGTTTTGGATTCCTTCTTTTTGGATGTTTGGATGTTTCAGTTGTTCCACCATAGATACACTTTAAACATTTGCACAACTTCTACTATTAGTGATAAATTAACATATTTTTTCTTGTACTGTACGCCAAGTATGCAACAAGTTCTCCCTTTGATCAAGATCTTCCCTCATTGGAGAACTAATACTTCTCCGTACAATAAGAAAAAGTTTTCCATCATCATTTGTTTATTATCCATCCATTTCAGTCATAAACTCATTACTACAATCATTCTTGCTATGGTAATTCTTTGATTCATCTTTCTTTTCATAACCACCATCAATCAGTGTAATGATAGTTCTTCTATTAGGACATTGAATTTCTTTATGTCCATATCCTTTACATTTAAAACACTTTTTTTAGAAGGAGTTCTAAGCTTAGCTTTGTTACCTAAATCCTTGTGCTCCAACTTTCATTTTCCTTTGTCAAACTTGGACTTGAAGTCTCTGTTTGCACCTTTAGATTTGATCATAGTAGTAGATGGTTTCCAAAATTTCATTATTTTTATCCCATGAAGAAGAAGTATTAGATTTCACTCTTCATTATTCTTCCTTTTGATATGCCTCCACCTTGACTATCAATTGATAAGATTCATATAAAGTAGGAAGATTATGCAAATCTAATGGTTGCCTTATCTGTTTATTTAAGCCTAATAAACAACAAACGTCCACGAAAATTTTCCTTGTTCATAAATGTGACAGAAAAATTTCTCTCATTCATCTTTTCATGTCATTTGAACTTGTAAAGAAATTTCAATTCACCGAAACATCGCTTACAATTTTCTCTCACAATGTAGAAGATAAACCCTCAAGGAGAAATATAGCATAATTTATTTTTTTAACATCACTTACATAGTTGAGATTATATTGCCTTTCAATCTTCACTATCCAATTAAGGAATACATTTGGGTAAGTACTTCATTTGAAAGAGTGAAATGTAAACTTGATGTTGTTGAATTCTAAATCTTCATCATCATTCTTGGGCTAGGGGTCTATTGTCTTAGGGAGACGAACCCATCCACGGCCCGTCATTGTGACCATGACCCATGGAGAGCTCTGTGGTTCAACACCTAATCCTTGGTAGCTCTGCCTCACTTCTGTGAGCAATCCCACGACTCCTATGGGGATCCACTACCCGTGGAGGGCTATATGGTCCACCATGTTGGCTGGGTGTGAACCACGAGCAGGTTGATGGACCGTGGTTCCTTTCACGGTTCGTAAACCCCTCTGTGGTTCACCCAAATTTGTGTTGTTCAGGTTTGTTAGTTTTCTGAGGTGGTACATTCTATGTTTGAAAGGCTTATATTGTTAAAAAAAAATTATTTTTTGAGTCTTTTAGTGTTTCAAGTGTTATAATGAAATTTCATCAATTCCATCAGTCCCGTAATGTGTAATCTAAATTATGAGAGTTGTTAATTTTAGATTTTGAGTCTTTTTGAGAATTTAATGTCCTAAGTTGTTAATTTGTGAAATTTTAGCCTTTGAGTGGACATTGGTCAACGATCGGGGTTCAAATGCTCAGATAGGAATTTTAGAGATCTGTTGTATTCCAGGGATGATTTTAGGCCTAGGTGAGCTCTTGGCAGATTTTTTAGAGGTCTCGAGCTTGTTTTAGACTTTTTAGGTATTGAGTTGTTTCTTGTGGTTTTCAGAGAAGTCGGGTCAAGGAGACCTCGAATTCCAATTTTGAAGGTTCCATTGAGTTTGGAACGTCGAGTGTGATTGATTTGCTTGTGTGATTCTATGTACAAGGTTACGAATAAATCTCGTGGGTCCTTTTGGTGTTTTATAGTTGGCTGATCTTCTTGCATTGTATTCTGTTGCACCCTCCATGTTCACGGAGCTTAAGGCTGCATTCACGGAGGGGAGGAGGTGAGGAGCCCGCATTTGTGGGGACTCGACCGCATTCATGGGAGGTAAATAAATTAACTTGTGTGTTCTCGGGAGACATGTCACGTTCGTGGAGGTCTATCTCATTAAATCTCTCATTCGCAGGCAAGGGTCTGCATTACTGGAGGACCTCTGTTAGTGTTTAAACCTAAATTTTGAGATTTCACCCCAATTTTCAGTTTGGAGCTTTGAGAACACGGTGGAGGGAATTTCAATCGTGTTTTCCAAGATAAAATAGTTGGAAAAGGATCTTAACTCTTAATCTTCAATTACACATTATTATTAATATTGATTTACGAGTTTAAATCATGATTTTTGGTTGATTAATTGGGGGTTCATCATGAACTTGAGTTTTGAAGTAAAAGTGAGTTTGTGAACTGATTTTGAGTCCTTTTTGGAAATGGTCTTCACCAATTATTTTCTAAAGCTTTGAGTAATGTTTTCACGTATTAAATTATGGATTAAAACCTTACTTTTGGAATTGAGTTTTTTATTGATTAACTTACTTTTCAATAGAATTTATGTGGGTATTGAGGTGTCCGAAAAGTGATAGTGAATACTTGCTGGTGCATAATTGGTGTGGATTTGGAAATGATTTTGAAGGGAAAGACTCAACTCTGGGAGTTATTATTGATTGATTTAAGGCAAGTGATCTAATCAACCTTGTATTCTAGTAGAATCCCTGAACTTCTTTCGTTGCTGATATGTTAGGAGTAATGGGAATGAGGTGAAGGGTTTAATTGTCCACATGATATGTCTAAATTAATAAAAAGGGGTTGAAATAATAAAGGCTATGTGATGAACATGATGATGTGAATTACCTTAGTTTGACCCTCGTTGATTGATTAAGGTAATGCTTGAAAGCATGAATGTGGATTTGAATTGTATGAATTATTTGTCTCTTCCATGTGGTGTGATAATGCTTGAGTGAATTGATTACCGAACATCGTGATGAGACATGTGATGACTTATAATGTCGAGGTTTTTGCCGGCGTGTGCTTTTTCACCAAAGTCATTTTTGGCTAGTGATTTGATATGAAAGCGATGGAAAATGGTTTTTGGTTAGTAATATTGTGCAGATGGGAAATGGTTCCAGCGAGAGATTGATCATGATGACTTGATACATTTGATGTTTATGTATAACTTGCTTGCTAATCGTGATTGATGTACTTGTTGTGTGTGACTAAACAACTTGACATTAAGATTGACTTATTCAATCTGTTTGATTGTGGAATTGTGACTACAAAACATTTGATATTGAGCATTGTGAGCTGTGTCTTATATAAATTTTAAATTGAGTTGATTTGTGTAGGTTGTAGTTCGAGAAGGTTCGTTTGAAGTGTTAGGGGTATTCGATTTCCATCTAGATGCCTTGTTTATTAGGTTGCTTGTTGGGTACCGTGTTGTTGGTACTCACCCATTTCTTCTACACTTGTGTAGTTTCGAAGCCAAACCCATGTGATGAGTCAGGAATTTTGACTCGTCTAGGGATTAATATTCCATGAATAACTTTCCTCAATGCCTATTTGGTGCTCAAAACTGATGTTAATTTGAGTATATGCAGCCACGAAGGTTTAAGAACAAGGCAACAACATTATGATTCGAAAAGAAGAGAAACAATTTGAAAGGATGAAGAAAATGAAAGTTGAAGCTCGCAAAATCTACTCAGCGATATGTCGAGTGAGCTTCCAGCTAGCCAATGTTTCTAACAAAGAAGCCTATGAATCAAGCCAAATCGGTGAGAGAAAAGACATTTTGGTGAGATGCCGAATGGATCGCCGATTGTGACTCAGCTTGCCAAATCCTCCAGAACAAATGAACACAAAAGCTGAGCCAAAAGGAGATACATGATGATGGTCGGTGATCCCGACTAACCTCGTCGAGTGGGCCCGCGTTGTGACATTTTGGGGAATTTTTAGAAACGTATAAATTGATTTTTTGAAAAGGAAAACAGAGGGTTGGATAGTGTAGAACACAGAAGAAAACAGTTGGGAGAAATTTTCTCATACTTTTACATTGTTTAATACTCTTTGAGTGTTTTTCAGCTTAGATTATTGGGAATTTAAGGTTGAAGTCTTAATTTCAGTATTTAAGCTTTGGAGATTTTTTCAGTTCTGATGGATAATCTTTTCGGTAACGATTTCTTGCTTTTTGCTATGATTGGCTAACCCCCACTTCCTTAGGGGTGAGATTATGTAATGGAATACATAAATCAGCTTATGGGTATTGTTAATTGATATATTTAATATTGTTTTGAGATTGTTTCAATCATTTATTCATGTTTTAATCTATGAATTGAAGTTGCAAATTCAGTTCTAGTCTTAGCTCTCGATGGTTGCTTGAGAAAGATGCATTGGGTCGAATGACTGATTAGTAATTGTATTGATTTAGATCATTACAACCCAGCCTTAGAAAGTGGGTTTAATTAAGGAATTGGGTTGTTTTGTATTGTGAAGCTTGTTGAGCTTTGAGAGAACTCACTTTAAAAATGTTAGCTGATTGAGAGGTAACTATTATAATATAAACCTATCCTCCCATTGAGATTCAACAACTTAAAGCAATTGATAAATTACCCATTAAGCGAGATTAGTGTTCAATTACTCACATATTCCTAAGGCCCTACTATATTTGTTCAATCTCCATTTTTGTTGTTTTTGTTAACAGTTGGTTATTAAATTCTCCCAATATTGATATCTAAAACTCGTTGATTTTCTTTATGTTACGTAATTTGTTACTTCTACAAAAGATTAGATCACCTATACACCTCGTACATGAATTCTTTATGGTATCACTCCTTGTTGGAGCTACCCCAACTCTTCGTTGGGTTTATACTTTTTAGTGACCGCCTACACTTTGAGTTATGAAAGATGTAGTTTATCGTTATAAAAAATGGGGTCGTTGTCGGGGAGTGTTGTTTAAAATTCTTTTGTTCAAATTTTTTTGTGAACTAATGTCACGATCTGAGCCTATACCACAAACGTAACACGGCATACAAGACTCTTAAGAGCCTCATACAAGCCTCATAGCATTCATAACATAAGGCATAATAAAATGGTACGGAATTTAAAGTTGTTATCTATACAATCGAAACTTTATTTAAAAACAGTGGAAGTCTAAACATTGTCTCACATGGCCATCTAATACAACTTTAGAATAAAAGATAGGGTCACAGTCCTTCAACATAGTCCGAAACGTAAAATAACGTAAAGGAAACTAGAAATGACAACTATCGTCCTCGAACCATGAGGACTCACCAACTAGCTTTGGAGAATAGGCGATCCAATCTTTGAACACTAGAAGTCACCTTAAGATCCTGAACCTACACTTTGTTGAAAAATAAGAGAAATATGGGTTAGCACACAAAAATGTACTAAGTATGATAGCCATGCAAAAATCATGCTAAAAAGGACATTTTGGTTGGACACAATGCATTTGTCAACTTTAAGAATCATTATGAATTTTTAGTTCGAAAACATAAGACTTAGGCATATTAAAAATAATTATCATTTCAGCATAATAGAACCATCATCTTAGGCAACCCTAAGTTATACATATGCAATATGTAAATGGCATCCCATAATACCACTCATACTAAGTATCCCTTTGAGGCAACCATACATAAGGAACATTCATATTCAATAAGTCATGACAAGAAAGTAACTCATAATAACGTTTCAAAGTTAAGCATTCTTCCATACATTAAGCCTTTAAGTCAACATTCTCATTAACATCATTATGAGCAAATTCTTTTCATTAGACATTAAGACATTAGAGAAACACAACATAGCCCTCTCAAAGCCTACTCGTGAAATGCATGAATGGTATCCCATACTACCACCCACACTTCATAGAACCTCTTGAGTAACCATAGCACGTAACTCACATGATGGGAATAAGCATTCACCGATATAGACCATGTGAGAAAATCATGGAATACGGTGTCTATCCCACACCGTAAAGGGATGGTTTCTACTTTCCTAAGGTAGGACCGGTAACATTTTAGCTAGGTGGATCCACTAGCTAATAACCTAGGTGGGCACATAGCTCTGGGATAAGGAAGATGCTCATTGAAACCCGACCTAACATGGGGAGAGCTTTCATCTTACCATATCCACTCAGTGCTAAGCTTACATTCCCATATAGTAATTCATTTTCATTAACATTATTATAATTGAGAGAGCTACCACCATTAGGTCTACCGACCCAAATTACATTACGCAAATGAAAGGGCCACCACCATTAGGTCTACCGATTCAAGGTACATCATTATAGCTTATTGAATCCTGAAGAAAGGGACACCACCATTAGGTCTACCGATTCAAGGTTCATCATTACATTAGTAGTTCATAGACTCATCATGAAGAGCTACCACCATTAGGACTACCTGTTCAAGACATAACCTTATAATACTTCATTAATAATTTATGAAAGGGTTACCACCATTAGGTCTACCGATTCAAGGTTCATTATCCATTACATGAAGGGGCAACCACCATCAGGTCTACCGATTCAATGTTCATTAAGTCAAGACACTTTAGTTAGACAAGAAGAGGATGCCCTAAGCCTACCAATTCAAAGTATAACATTACATGAAGAAACATTTCACATATATCATCATTATTTACAAGTGTACAATTGAGAATAACCTTTCAATAATATACAAGTACATTGTAGTCATGATTACATTACTTTCATTGAAATCACAAAGCATATACATAAGCATCATGATTATAAATCAATATTAATAATTTTACCTTCAAGGCCATGAATCAATATCAACCCAAATATCAAGAATACTACATTAGATAAGGGCAATATAATGAATCAGTAACTCAATCAATGTAGACATAATCACTTAACATATTTCTATAATCAATCAACTCACATCATAAATTCACAATTTAGTATTTTTGGGGATTCATGGGTTCATGGGAGTTTTTCATCAGAAATCAACATTAATTCATCAATTCAATCATAATCCATCATAAATAAACCATTGAAAATGTTTTGAAAGAGAACCCATAACTTAGATTGAAACCGTAACTTTTGGGGAACTTGAAAGCTTTGAAATCTAGTTTTGAAGGGACTCTATGGGTGAAGACTACCCATAGATTAAGAACTACCATACCTTGATTAAGAATCTCCAAGAAAATTGAGGAAGAAACCTTGAATTTGTCAAACCTTACATCAAATTCAACTATTCTTCTTTTTCTTCTTTGAGTTTTAGAGAGAGAAATATTGTGAGGAAGATGAACTATTTTGGGTTTTTGGGAATAATGAAGTAAATGGGGTGGTTTATGACTTAAAATCATATATATATATATGTGAAATAAAACAATATAATTCGACCCCATAAATGAAGTAATTAATTTGGAAATTACCTAAAAGACCCTAACTAGGTAGCCTCTTCCCAGCACCACACCCTTCTTCACGATCTGTCAAGGGCACCATGGTCCGTGGTCCCTTGACCAGTAGACTCCCCCATCATGACAAGCCCCCATGAGGCTAAGGCAACCCCACAAGCCTTCCCACGGTCTGTAGGCTTCACCACGAGCCGTGAAGTCGCTCGTGAAGGGAAGCCTTAACTTGGGCAGTTTCACCAAGCTATTGCCTCACCTACCACGGGTAGCACCATGGCTCGTGGTGGCCACCACGGCTCGTGAAGACCATCGTAATCATGGTGGGAAGTGTCTAGGCCTGTTTTAGGCAGCCTTGGCCCCCTAGCCATGACCCTCACCAAAAATCCTTGGCCCTTGCCCTTAACCCTTGACGTTAACCTTCACATTTAGGCTCTAGTTTAATCTACTAATTTCCAAGGTGTTATATTATCTCCCCCTTGAGAACATTCATCCTCGAATGATACTTTAAACACCTTATGGAATTAAGGACTTAAGACTAGCAACCCATCATGCATGACACATAAAAAATAATGCATAAATCATAGGAGGAAACATCAACTCCTTCTCAACATACTCAATTCAAAACAAGGAAGTAGGAACGACATGTAACAACCCATTATGCATGAAAGCTTCAACATTTCTCATATCATTTGAGAAATTACCTTCTCCAACTCAAATTATGGTCATCATAACATCATGAAGCAAATTATAGAATTACTCTCAAAAGCACATTTAAGCATATTCAACAATTCATTTAATGAAGCATATAGGCAACTCATAAGAAATGCACATCAACATGAGAAATGAAAATCATAAAAACTCATTTTTTTCTCATTAACAACAATTTCAACAAGAACATGCATAACATAAGGAGACCATGGAAACACATGGCTCCATAACATAAAACAAACTACAAGGAACTCTTGGTCTCCAGCTTGAATCAGAATAGAAGAAAGTGATAAGGATATCAGAACTCTGAACAACCTTACTGTCCAAACATACCATCTCCCCCTTAGGAGTAAACCCATACTAAGGCTAACATTAAAATAACATAGGGACCTCAATAAAACATTCACAACCATAAGGAATTATCAATTTACTGGTGTTTTCATTTGGAAGGGCTCCTTTGTCATCTGTAGCCCAAAGTGAATAGAAATGACCATGATTTGGAGCATAAGGATCCGGGATACTAGGAGAAGCTTGCTTGGCCTCTCTCCCGTTTGCCGAGATTTTAGGGAAATCTTTCACTTGATGATCACTCTATTCACAACCATAACACCCATTTGTACCGGCAAGGCACTTCCCATGATGTTTCTTCCCACAATTGGTGCAAGTAGGTTTAGGAAATAGAGGTCCACTACCTTTCTCTTGGTTAACCCTATGAGTGTTGGAAGAGTCTTGGTTGGAAGATATCTTTTTTAACCTTGGTTGACCTTGCTCATCGGACCTAGCTCTCTTCATCTCCCTATTCTTTTTCTTTAGCTTGGACTCCTCAATTTGTTGAGCATAAACAAAAGCCTAGAAATGTTCATGCCATCATGGAGCATTGCTGTGCGGCATTCTTCCTCGAGTAGGTCAGACACACACGTCACAAATCTACTCATCACATCCCTAGGATTTGACACCAAAGATGGAGCATACTTGGATAATACGGTAAATTTCAAAGAACACTCTTGAAAATTCAAACTATCTTGCCTAAGGTTGATGAATTCTTCCACCTTCACTTCCCTCTTTTCACGGGAAAAGAACCTATCAAGGAATGCTTTCTTAAACACCTCCCAATCTATGGGACCCGCTCCTACCGGCCTATTGGTCTTCCATTGAGTAAACCAAACTCGGGCAATATCGTTCAATTGGTAAGCGGCTAGCTCCGCATTTTCTACCGAAGTCACCCCCATAGCATCAACTACCTTATACAACTCATCCACAAATTCTTTGGTATCCTCTCCCACCTTGGAACCAAGAAACACCGCAAGATTCATCATCACAAATACCCTCAACCTAGAAACCATAGTTCTCACATTAGGGTTCACATGAGTCTCAACATTCCTATTGGCTTGAGCCGTCATAGTTTGGGCTTGAGCCATCATTAAAAGAGCCGACCTAACTTTCTCATTCGACACGGCCGGAGGATCAATAGGAACTTGGTTGCCTTGACGAACTTGTGGACCTTGGGGATGTTATAGAGCAACTCCCTCATTCACAATCTCCTCTTCCATCATTCTTGCGTTTGCCCTTCTTGTTTTCATATCCTATAGACACAAGATAATGGTTAGGAAAAGGACATCATAGAGTTAAAACTCTAAGGCATGACTTAAAGAGTAATGAAAGAAGTTTAGTTTCCTAACATCTTATAGCCTGTCATTCATAAATGTGGCGCTCGTCATACTCATGAACAAGACTCTACTAGACATAGCTTGCGAGACATCGATCCTAAAGACCATCCCAACATCTTGTGTTTTGATACCATGATTGTCACGACCCGAACCTATACCCAGACATAACATGGCATACAAGACTCTGAAGAGCCTCATACAATCCTCACAACATTCATATTATAGCACATAAGAAAATGTTACATTATTTAAAACTTTTATCCATCCAATCAAAACATTATTTAAAAACAGCGGAAGTCTAAACATTTTCTCACAGGGCCATCTAATACGAGTTAAGAATCAAAGATAGGGTCACGACTCTTCAACATAGTCCAAAACGTAAAATGACATAAAGAAAACTAGAAATGACAATTATTATCCCCGAACCATGAGGACTCACCAACTAGCTTTGGAGAATAGACGATCCAAGTTTTGAACACTAGAAGTCACCTTAAGATCCGGGACCTACACTTTGTAGTAAAAGAGAAGAAATATGGGTTAGCACACACAAATGTACTAAATATGATAGCCATGCAAAAATCATTCTAAAGAGTACATTTTAGTTGGAAACCATGCATTTGTCAACTTTAAGAATCATTATCCATTTTTAGTACCAAAACATAAGACATAAGTATATTCAACATATATATCATTTTAACATAATAGAACCATCATCTTAGGAAACCCTAAGTTATACTTGTGCAATGTGTAAATGGAATCCCATAAAACCACTCATACTAAGTACCCCTTTGACACCACCATAGACAAGGAACATTCATATTCAATAAGTCATGACAAGGAACGTAGCTCATACTAACATTTCCAAGTTAAGCATTCATCAATACATTAAGCCTTTAAGTCAAAATTCTCATTAGCATAATTATGAGCACTTTCTTTTCATTAGACATTAAGACATTAGAGAAACACACCATAGCCCTCTGAAAGCCTACTCGTGCAATGCATGATTGAAATCCTATACTACCATCCACATTTCATAGAACCTCTTCACTAACCATAACACGTAACTCACATGATGGTAATAAACATTAACCGACATAGACCATGTGAGCAAACCATTGAATCTGGTATCTGTCCCACACCGTAAAGGGTTGGTTTACTTGCCTAAGGTAGGATCGGTAACATTTTAGCCTAGGTGGATCCACTAGCTAATAACTTATGTGGGAACATAGTTTTGGGATAAGGAATATGTTCATCGAAACGCGGCCTAACATGGGGAGAGCTTCCATCTTACCATATCCACTCAGTATTAAGCTTACATTCCCATAGAGTAGTACATTTTCATTAACATTATTATACTTGAGAGGGATACCACCATTAGGTCTACCAACCCAAAGTACATTACACACATGAAAAGGCCACCACCATTATGGCTACCGATTGAAGGTACTTCATTAGGATAGCTCATTGAATCCTCAAAAAAGGGCCACCACCATTAGGTCTACCGATTCAAGGTTCATCATTACATTAGTAGTTCAGAGACTCATCATGAAGGGCTACCACCATTAGGTCTACCGGTTCAAGACATAGCCTTAGAATACTTCATTAATCATTTATGAAAGGGATACCACCATTAGGTTTACCGATTCAAGGTTCATTATCCGTTACATGAAAGGGCTACCACCATTAGGTTTACTGATTCAATGTTCATTAAGTCAAGACACTTTAGTTACACAAGAAGAGGATGCCCTAAGCCTACCAATTCAAGGTATAAAATTACATTGAAGAAACCTTTCACATTATAATCATCATTTACAAATGTAAAATTAAGAATAACCTTTCAATAATATCACATGTGCATTGTAGTCAAGATCATATTACTTTCATTGAAATCACAAAGCATATACATAAGCATCATGAATATACATCAATCTTCATAATTATCCCTTCAAGGCCATGAATCAATCTCAACCCAAACAGCTAGAATCCTACATTAGACAAGGGGAATATCATGATTCAACAACTCAATCAATGTAGTTATAATCAATTAACATACTTCCATAATCAATCAACCCACATCATAATTTCACAATTAAATATTTTGGGGTATTCATGGTTTCATGGGGGGTTTTCATCATAAATCAACCATTGAAAACATTTTGAAAGGAAACCCATGACTTAGATTGAAACCCTAACTTTAGGGGAACTTGAAAGCTTTGAAATCTAATTTTGAAGGGACTCTATGGGTGAAGACTATCCATAGATAAAGAGCTACAATACCTTGATTAAGAATCTCCAAGAAATTTGAGGAATAAACCTTGAATTCGTCCAACCCTAGCTCCAACTCCACTCATCTTCTTCTTTGTGTTTTAGAGAGAGAAATATTGTGAGGAAGCTGAACTATTTTGGGTTTTTGGGAATAATAAAGTAACTGGGGTGATTTATGACAAAAAACCATTTGTATATGTGAAATAAAAAAATATAAGATAACCCGATAAATTAACTAATTAATTTGGAAATTACCAAAAAGACCCTAACAAGGCAGCCCCTTCCCATGCACCACGCCCTCCTTCACGATCCGTCAAGGGCACCACGGCCCGTGGTTCCTTGACCTGTAGCCTCCCCCATCATGACAAGCTCCCATAAGGCTAAGGCAACCCCATGAGCCTTCCCACGGTCCGTGGTCTACACCACGAGACATGAAGTGGCTCGTGAAAGGAAGCCTTTGATTGGGCAGTTTCACCAAGCTACGGCCTTACCTACCACGGGTGGCTCCACTGATAATTGTGGCCACCATGAGTCGTGAAGACCTTCGTGGTCATGGTAGGCAGTGGCTAGGCAAGTTTTACGCAGCCTTGGTCCTCACCCAAAATCTTTGGCCCTTGCCCTTAACCCTTGACGTTAACCCTCACGTTTAGGCTCTAGTTTAGCCTACTAATTTCTGGGGTGTTACACCTAGTTTTGTTGTAGTAGAATTGTCTTATTAGTGTCTTTTGTTGTAAATGGACTTTTTGACAAAACATGTCATGGGGGTGGTTATAAAGTTGTGAATGCGGTTGGTGGGAGTAATGGTGTGGGCCCGGATAATGAACAATTTGAGGCCATGTAAAACGAAGAGGTACAATTCTTGTCAAACAAAGTAGGGGGTTCTCGACCGAGCTATACAAGGCAGGGTTAAAATAAAGGTTGGAACAACAATCGTGATGGTGGTTGGAGAGATCAAGATCGAGACAGGCATGATAGGGGTTCAATTTGGAGAGACAGAGATTGTGATAAATATCGTTATGTGCCCTTCATGAACGTCCAAAGGCGAAGTAACCAAAGACTGACCCCGAAAGCTTTTATACCGAGGATGTGCTGGCCTGCAGACTTAACAAGGTTGAAGGAATGGATAAGGTACTCAAGGAGATGAAAGATGATGTCTTTTTGCTAAATCAAATGGTGAGCTCGCATTCTCTGTCCATAAAGTAACTTTAGAATTAAATTGTAACACCTCGAGTCCAAAAGAGGGCACCATATCATATTTTAGCAGTTCTAGGTGCCATCCACGCCGGCCAACCACGGCTCGTGGGTTGGACCACGGACCCTAGGTGGGTCTGTGGATTTTCTACTCAAAAATTAGGAAGGGTCGGAACCACGACTGGACATATGGACCGTAGGTGGGTCCACGCGCCATGGTTGAGGGGTCCGTAGGTCAACCAAAAGTCTGTAACCGCCATCGACGGGCCGTCAGTTGCTGGGTCAATGATAAGTGACAGTTAAATCAGGGCTAGTTGGGTCTTTTCCTAAGTAATTAGTTCCTATACAAAGTCATTTTGCCTATGTTTAGAACACCCTATAGGTTTTTTTTTACCCCAAAATTCACCCCATTTAATTCATTCGTCCAAATTCATAAAAGAAAACCAAATCTCGTCTCAAATAGTTCTTTGTAGAACTTGAAGAAGAAGAAGAAGATTTAACCTAGGGCTTCAAACTATGGTTCCAATTTTTCCATTGAAGGCTTGCATTTGGATTCAAGGTATGAGAGTTTACATCCATGGATTCCTTCTATCAATGGAGTTCCCAAATTCCTCTATTTCAAAAGGTAGAATTCCCTAATTGAGTTAGGGTTTTTTTCAATTAGCATGGGTTCCTTTCATTATTGATTTAATTGATTGAACTGTGATCTTCTAAGCATGAATTGATGAATTGCAATGAATTTATGATTATTTCCCCATGTAATCCCTGTGTTTTCATGTTTTGAACTATATGTTGTGGGATTTTGATCTTCAAGGAAGGGTTTTATGAAATTGAGCATGTATTACTAGTCTTATATGAATTTATGATGAAATCCATATCTAAACCATGTTTTCTAAGAGTTGATGATTGAAAGTGGGTTTTGACCTCAAGAGGTAAATTATGGACTTATGCATTTTCTTATGAAATCTATGCAAATGTTTTAAGGGTGCTTTGAGAATAAAGTACCAATGATGATGTTGTGTTGTGAAAGGATATTCTCATATATACAAATTATCATGATGTGAAAGGTTTTATCACATAGAAAGGATTGTTAGGTTGAAAGACTTTCTCATCTCATTGAATCAATGAGTAAGAGTTGTCCTAATAAATTAGCTTGGATTGGTTATCGAAGGGCACCCTCCATGAGTTATGAGATAAGTCAAGACATAATAACTATTTCGTAAGATTTATGCTTAGCACCTAGTGGATATTGATAGTGAGATGGAAGCTCCCCCATAACAGAGGTTGGGTTTCTAGAAGTAATCTTTTGAGATGGAAGCTCTCCCATTAGTAGAGGTCCGGTTTCTAGTATCAATCTCCTATCCCTTAAATGTGTACCCCATAGGGTGATTAGCTAATGGATCCACTTAAGCTAGGAGTTCTAAGTTATACCTTGGCAAGTAGGACAAAACTTTTCGGTATGGGAGACACCGGGGGATCATCTTATAGCTCACATGGTCTCTATGTCGGTTAAGGCTAATTCCCCACGTGAATAATGAACTAAGGTTACTTGAAGAAGTATTTTATGTGAGTGAAAAGGTTTTGAAGATGTTGTTCACTTGTATTGATCATGGTTTTATGAATTATGGTTTATAAGTCTCAAAATACATGTTTTAGCTTGATAATTGCATACCTATGAAAATATTCCTTTTTAGGAATGATTTAAATGATTTATGCATGGCTATCATACTTGCTACATATTTTTGTACTAACGCATACTCTTGCCTACATTTCCCCAAATGTAGGGTCTGATAATCAAGGTAATCAGTTTCGTGGCTAAAGATTGACTTGAGATATTTCCGAGCTTTGGTGAGTCATCCTGCTTAGAGGACGAACTTTTATTTTTTTAGTTTCTTTCACGTATTTCACATTTGGACATGATATATGGGCTAGGCCTAATTTCATATTATTATATTAGATGGCTATGATAAGACAAGTGTATTAGACTTTTGCTTTGCATTTATAAAAATATTTTGGACTTGTACTATTGTTATACTCTTATTGTTCAATTTCTTATGTTATGAGAGCAAAGTGGCTTGTATAGAGTCCTTCAGGGTTCTATACGCCATATTACATCTAGGGGGTACCCTTGGGTCGTGACATAATGTCACGCCCTGAGGCTACCCCCTAAACGTTAACATGGAACTTAGGATCACGAGTGACCCCAAGTTAACCATGAGTTGGCATATCATAAGCATACTAAAAGATTACTGAATAAATATACCATGCGTAAGTTTAAATAGTGATAACTAAGAGTGGTGAATACCTTGACCCTAGACGTCAGCCTCATCGCAATTTCATTTATTCTATTATGTAGTCCTTCCCAATGGCATTCCATCCTATAAATATCTGATCACCTTGGTTAGCTAAAATAACACAAACAAGACTAAACAAGTACAAACATAATGGATTTGATGCTTGAATTGAGCAAAAGTATTGGTTTCACTTGGCTTTTAAGTATATAAATATGACCAAGATCAAATATATATCCGATTGATACTTATCGTGATCAACGACACTGACCTACGGTATGAGTGTCTATGATCGTCAATAATATAGTAACCCAACCGAGGGTTGGGGTCGTGTCCCAAGGAGCGGTTTTGAGAATGGATAGAAAAATAGAATTTACATTCTAACTAGTCGTAGCTAAAGATATTAACGAACAAAAATATAGTAAATTAAAGGGAGTGACATGAAAGTGTCAAATATCAAATGGGGGTTTTGTAACAAGTGATAAAACGGAAAAATAAACAAGAAAATCAAGTATGGGGAAAGGTTCTTGGGATGTGACCGCAATACAAGTTGAGATTAATTGTTGGGTACATGCTTTCGATAGGAAATTTTTCAAAAGAATAGTGACTAGGCTAAGCTTTAAATGCAAAATAAGTTCCCTCTCAGGCAACTTACCCTGTTTCAAATTCGTTCCTCTCGAACACCCATTTTCCGCATGAAGACCAGCCTACGCCTTACCCCACTCACTCTCTCGAGCTGAGTGTTAGGATATGGGACTAGGGCTCACCCTCTCGGGATGAACCTCATGTAGACCCACTCCTTAGGCTATCAGTCTAGTGATTTTTGTTTCGCGACCTCCCTCTCGGGCAAGACGAAAACACATGAATGACTTTGTATTTACAACTACAAACCATTTAGATTAAACTACATCCACTAGGTGAAATCACCATTAAAATACATCTAACCTATCAGCAAGCAAGACTCAACAGGAATATCAACCCATATTTGCTAAATCACACCCCAAGAATGGGGTTTTTTAGCCACACATCAAGAAATAAAAAAGTATACCTAACATGATAATGAAATCAACTGGGTATAAGAAATTAAACCATGAATTAAGCAAAGGAAAATGAATAGAGAAGACCCACTTCCAAACTTGGGGAAAAAGAACTCCTTTTTTCAAGTCTGCACAAAACCCTCTCAAAACTTAAGAGAAAAATATCAGCTAAAGTATGTTCTAAAGTGAAAATAATAATAATAATTGTTCCACACTCAATTTCTCTAAATAATATTTATAGTCTTCACAGATTGTGCTGCGGAGGATTGTTCGGCAACATTAGTCGAGATCGCCGAGCGCATCGCCTTCAGTGTCTTGCCTTTAGCATTCTCAAATTCAGGATCTTTGGGCGGTACAACACTGCTTCGCGGAACTGATCGGCGACTCACCGACGGCTCCTTTTCTCGCCTTTTGATCCACTTTCTTCAAGGCTTCGCGTACTGGAATGAATGGCGGTTCATGTCGTTTCGGTCACTCGCCAAGTTAAACTCGGCGATACGCAGGATTCCATTTCTTGTTCTTTTCGGCCCTATTTGCTTCGTTTTGCACCTAAGTGTCCATGCTTCCACTAAAACTTTAAATACCTGAAACTTCAGTATTTTAATCAGGTATTGAGATAAAACAAGCATTCAAGGAAACTATTTCCATTAATATTAAGCCCTAAATGAGTCCAATTTGTGGACTCATCAACACCCGCAACTTAAACTTTTGCTTGTCCTCAAACAAACTCAAGTTCAGCCGTTCAAAAAGGGTGCCTCAAACAGCGCTACACTAGACTAAATCATGAATGCACACACGAAGACTAAATTTACTTCTGCAAGGATCAATTGTGTACTCAAAGATTCAAATTGTGACACATCATCACCAAAGATTCTGATGCTCGCAATACTTGCTACTTGTGCAAGTTCAAGCTCAATAAAAATATCTAAATGCCCTCGCACAAAGAATCATTCCATATTCACACACAGATATTAGTCAATTTAAGGCCAGCAATTAGATACAACGCTCACACTCAAAAAGAGGAACACAATGCATGTTTTCACCCATAGGTTTGCCCTTATTTTCCAATTGACTTTCGATCCAGCTTACTCAAGATAAAAAAGATCATTCTAAGGCTTGTAACAGGGCTGAGTGCAAAGTTATGGTCATTTAGGCTTAGTGACTTTTTCCTAGTGAGTTGTGGCCTTCTCAAGGCATTCCCTTCTTTTCCTTTATCAATTCTTTTTCTAGTGCTTCTAAGTCACCCTTTTTTGTTTTATTCTGCTCAATGGATTGCTTGAAACCCGATATATATATATATATTTAAATTGAATTGAAGGGGTTCCATTTTTATGCAATACCATGGGTTAAGAGGGACTTTTCTTGCACTTCTTGACTTCTCCTTTCCCTTTCACCACACCCCCAACTTAGGCTTTTTGCCTAAGTTGGCTATTCACTAAACCACAAATCAAGAGGATTATAGGTAGCGGATCAAGTAAGGTCTAGGGTTTAACAAGGTTCTTGCAAAGAAAGGTAAGGCTCAAAGGGTGTTCAAGAGAGTTTCAGACCCTCACAGGTAGGCCACAAAAAGAGGTATATGTCAAATTGACTGACACTCTTTAAAATTGCCTAAGATCATCTCAAGAGTACACCTTTCTGAATCAATCAGACTAACAGGGTAAATTTTAGGTTTATTCATGCAAGGTTCAAAGTAAGCTAAACGCACAAGGCATCGATTCTTCAGTCAAGCAAGACTACACACGTTTGCTAGTGTGCAACGGTCATCACAAGAGAATCAATTCGATAAATAGCTAGTCACAACGAGATGCAAAGAGTGCACATATTATCTAAGTAACTTCATTTGGTCTCGTCGTAGCCATGCATTCATGTTTGTTCAATTTGGAGCACTATTCAAGTCATCGGTATTGATCGAAATCGAAATTTAATTTTTTGAAATAGAACAACCACTTTCAACAGAAGAGGTGGTGAAAGAAGGATTAAAATTGTTTTGCCATTAAAACAACAAGAGCCATAAGCTCAAACATCCACTGAAAAACAGTATTTAAAACACAACTTAAAGCAAACAACCCAAATATATACTGAACAAAACATGAATGTCAACACCAAAGGTGTGGGCCTCACCTCACCACAAATAAAAAGCGTTTGTCCTCAAATGCAAGTAATAAGTATCCAAAAGGTCAGATAAAGAAAAACAGAGAGGGACGTAAAGAAGGGATCCTGTTTAAGCAGACGCTCCATCTGTTTAGGCATCAGTGCCCGATACATCTTTCTGAAGTAAAACAATGGTCCCTAGAGCATTGTCATTTTGGTCTCCATTGTTTGCCTTTGCCTTAGCCTCTGCAACAAGATTTACTGCAATCATCTGATCTATCTCCTAAGCTGCTCTGAAGGCATGCCATGCATTAACTAAGCTCCGATGACATGGGTGGACATTTGGATCGAAAGGAATTCGTCTCTTTTTCCTAGCTTCCTTGGTGTACTTTCTTTGCCTGGCCATCTCGACTCTCTTTTCCTCTTTTCTAAATTCCCGTGCTCTTACATGCCTGGGTGGGTCATCTCTCCCTACAACTTTTGGTCTAGCCATTTCTGCAAAAACTTCTAGTCTAAGTTAAATATAGATTCACATAGGAGCAAAAATGGTGTTTCTAGGTGTGGAATTTCTCAGGCTAATCATTTAAACTGATGTACAAATGATACAAGGGTGCCGGCAAAAGGCAAACAAATACTTTCTCGACATGTCACCGAGTGTATTGTTCGAACCAAGTTGACCGCCGAGAGTCACAGGTCAATCAGTACATAAAATGGGCAGTTAAGACCGAAATAGAGCTGGTGGGCGAACCGCCCAGCAGTTCGGCGGAATTTGGTCACCTTGCCTATCAGCTCAACGTGTCCATTATCAATCCAACATTTCAACTCTCACCTAGTAACCCCAGACAATATAGCTTACGCACACATAACTCAATTTCAACGAAGACACATAGAAACTTCCATTCCCATCAGTAACAATCCAACTAAAAGTATAGCTAACTGGGAACTCCTCGAATAATGCATTAGTTGCCACATTATGATAGAAAATACATGTAATTCCAGTAACTCGGAAACTCAGCAGAGGTTTAACACTTTCATCATTATGAAAATGAGTACAATTATAATATATTTAAACGTGAGGTTCAGACTACCAACCTTAGATCCTGAATAGATGCTAACGAAGTGCAAGAGAGCAATGCAATCCAAATTCGCGCACAAATCAATGAACCACAATATTCCAAAAGTGCAACAAATATAAAAATAGGGTGTAGGTGTGAGTTTGGTAGGATGAATAAATGAGAAAAAGTGAGTGAAATAGGACTTTTAAACCTGTGGCCTGCAAAAACCATCCAGTTCCTGCCCGTTCAGCGATGTGAGTCAAGTTTGCCTAGTCATTCGGTGACACGCCGAATGTCTAATTTCTTCGCCGAAGTTAGCAGGGCCTTTGGTTTATGTAGGGATCCCCACGACGGTCTCTATCGAGATCGCCCAAATGGTTGGCGATGCGCCAGTATTTTTTTAGACCACTGAGCTTTACAGAAGCCCATCTGAGGATGCCTTCGGTGAGACCGCGGAAGAATTTTAGTTCGCCGAACTCGTCGGTGACCCACCAACTAAACCTGTTGCTCACTTTCATACATGTTTTCAAGCACTTCATTAGTTTCAACCTGTTCAAACAAAACACTATTATTTTATCAAGAAAATTAAAAAACAAGTAATTGGTTTTGGTTTGCCTCCCAAACAACGCCTTAGTTAACATCGTGGCACTACACAAGTTAATGCTCAAACCGCCTTTTTGGTGTTACACCTAGTGTAATTAGGTGATCCCGCTTGCTCATACGGATGAAGCTAAGGTAGTGCAAGATTGAAGAGAGTTTCGATTAGCTGAATAGACCTAGAATGAGAGCCACTCATCTAATTCAGTGTTTCTACATTTTCTCTAATTTCCTCTAGTACTTTGTCTTGCTCATTCAGATTTTGGAGGACTGTTAATAACGTATCGTTGATACGTGTGTTTTCAATGTCCATACATCTTCCCTGCTCCGTAGATGATGGATGCTTGCTCTTTCCTTTGGACATCACTTCCAGTTCTTTAACCTTTTGGGTCAACCTATTCATTTGACCCAACAAAATGGTCAATTATTGTTCCTTCTCTCCATCCTTGTTGGTTTTAGCTGCAAGGTCAAGGAATTTGGCTACGGTCTCATAGGTTCCACTTGGCATGAGTTGGTTTATTATTTCTCTGTTTACGACACTTAGACCCCTATAGAAGCATTCCAATACCACTAAATCGGGTGTTTCATGAGTTGGGCATTGCATCAATAGTGTTTTAAACCGCAACCACGACTCATGAAAGGGTTCTTCTTCGAGATGCTTGAAATTTAAGGTGTTATCCGTGAGCCTCATCACCTCTGATGGAAGGTGCTCCATTGGTCCACCTTCTCCATCATGTATACTCATTGTCCTGCCTCAACACGCAAACAACTAGACAAAACTAAAAATTAGGTGACTAAACTACTACTAACAAGAACAACAATTCAATTAGACTAAAAATTCTCAAATAACACCACTCCCTAGCAGCAGTGCCATTTTTATACTTATCATGACCAACGACATTGACCTACGGTATGCGTGTCTACGATCGTCGATAATATAGTAACCCTACCGAGGGTTGGGGTCGTGTCCCAAAGGAGAGGTTTTGAGAATTGATAGAAAAATAGAATTTACATTCTAACTAGTCGTAGCTAAAGATATTAACGAACAAAAACATAGTAAATTAAAGGGGGTGACACGAAAGTGTCAAATATCAAATGTGGGTTTTGTAACAAGTGATAAAACGGAAAAATAAACAAGAAAATCAAGTATGGGGAAAGGTTCTTGGGATGTGACCGCAATACAAGTTGAGATAAATTTTTGGTTGCATGCTTTCGATAGGAAATTTGCAAAAGAATAGTGACTAGGCTAAGCTTTAAATGGAAATAAGTTCCCTCTCGGGCAACTTAACCCAGTTCAAATGCGTTCCTCTCGGACACCCATTTGCCGCATGAAGACCAGCCTATGCCTTACCCTAATCACTCTCTCGAGCTGAGTGTTAGGATATGGGACTAGGGATCACCCTCTCGAGCAGAACCTCATGTCGACCCACTCCTTAGGCCATCAGTCTAGTGGTTTTGGTTTCGCGACCTCCCTCTCAGGCAAGCCGAAAACACATGGATGACTTTGTATTTGCAACTACAAACCCTTTAGTTTAAACCACAACCACTAGGTGAAATCAACATTAAAATACATCTAACCTATCAACAAGCAAGACCCAACAAAAATATCATCCCATATTTGCTAAATCACACCCCTAGAATGAGGTTTTTAGCCACATATCAAGAAATAAGAAATTATACCTAACATGATAATGAAATCAACTGGGTATAAGAAATTAAACCTTGAATTAAGCAAAGGAAAATGAATAGAGAAAACCCACTTCCAAACTTGGGGAAGAATAACTCCTTTCTTCAAGTCTCCACAAAACCCTCTCCAAACTTAAGAGAAAAACATCAGCTAAAGTATGTTCTAAAGTGAAAATAATAATTATAATTGTTCCACACTCAATTTTTCTAAATAGTATTTATAGTCCTCACAGATTGTGCTGCAGAGGATTGTTCAGCGACATTAGTCGAGATCGCCGATGAACTCTGCGATCCGCCCTTTGGTCAGGTCATCGCCTTCAGTGTCTTGCCTTTAACATTCTCGCATTCTGGATCATTGGGCGGTACAGTACTGCTTCGCGAAACTGATCGGCGACTCGCCGACTGCTTCTTTTCTCGCCTTTTGATCCACTTCCTTCAAGGCTTCGCGTACTGGAACGAAGGGTGTTTCATGTTGTTTCGGCAATCCGCAAGATTCCATTTCTTGTTCTTTTCGGCCCTATTTGCTCCGTTTTGTGCCTAAGTGTCCATGCTTCCACTAAAACTTCAAATACGTGAAACTTCAGCATTTTAATCAGATATTGAGATAAAACAAGCATTCAAGGACACTATTTTCATTAAAATAAATCCCTAAATGAGTCCAATTTGTGGACTCATCACGACCTACATATAATGGGAAAGGCAAATCAGTTTTAGTAAAAACATTCTTGGGCAAGGGTGAACTTCTACCTTTAAACCATTACCCTTTTTTGGGTAGATATATAAGCGAGAAACTAAATTTTCTCTCTCACCTGCAAAGAAATATAGTCATAGATCTTCTTTATCAGGACAATAATTTTTTGATAGACTTTCCAAGATGTCAACATGTTGAAGTAGCTCAAATTTTAGAGTATCAGACAATAGCATTTAGAATTTGTACACCATACGTCTAACTCTTGTAGAATAAATGGTCCTACATACAATTATTGAATAACCAAGGAACAAGTTCCACAGCACCTAAGACGTCAAAACTTCCCTAAAACTACAATGAAGAAGAGAAAAACTAATATTAATAGGGAAAAGAACACGTGTTCATTTTGAGTGGTGCAAATTCTTCAGGTTATTGAAAGATATGCAATATATATGAATTGTCTTGAATAATCAAAGGGAAACTTCTCTTGTTTTTGATGCATACCAAAAGGAATATTTGATTTTCAAGGACACAAAAAGATCCATATATATAGTTTTCGTTTTGTCCTTTGTATTTCAAGACCACATGTATTTCTCACTTATGTTGAGTTTGTACATAATTTTGTAGGGGCTTTGAACTGGCATCCACTAGGTTTTTGGTAGTCTCCTATACTTTGTTCTCATTCGAGAGTTAATATATATATACATATAGTTTCGTTATTTCCATTGTTTTTCCTTGTGATGCATTATTCTATTTCTTTCTAATTCTTCTACTCCCTACGCTTGTTATTATTAGGTGTGTGCTAAGAATTAGACTTACCAACTTGTGGGTCTTAGTAGGTGCAATAATGGCCCGCATTTTTCTGTCGTGACAGTTAAGGATAGTAAAATCCATTGGTACAATATCAATTTTCTTCCTGGAAAGTCATGCAAAATGTGTCAGCATATAGAGGATTTTCGTAAGGACTGAAATTCCTTAGGCAAAGTAAGTCTAGTGCACTAAGTTTTGTACGCATGGATTCCAGAGAAGGGAATTTCAATAAGAGGTTGTTTTCACCACCTAAACTTGTGACCTCCTCTTCACGTGGAAGCAACATTACTAATTACGTCAAGGCTGTCGTTACATTACTAGAACAAGTATTTAGATTATATACACACAATACAATAATTTTTTTTACTTTATAAGATGTAGTACATTACTTTTCCTATAACCATATATAATAATAGTAGTATCTCGTACTAGTAAAAAAGAATCTATATTTAGAAAGCAAAAAGGTGATAGATCTGAAGAACAAAACGTAGATTGTGTGTTAGATTAAAGTAGAAAACAATAACCTTGTGTTAGATTGTGTGTTAGATTAAAGTATCTCTTTTCTTGTTAAAAAGAAGAAAACAATAACCTTGTGTTAGATTGTGTGTTAGATTAAAGTATCTCTTTTCTTGTTAAAAAGAAGAAAACGTAGATTGTGTGTAATGGTATAAGATTAAAGTAGAAAACAATAACCTTGAATAGAATATGAATAAAGATGAACCGCCTTCTAATTAACAAAAAGAGAAGCAAAACACATAGCTTGTTCTTTATTTACAATGACAGGGAGGGGAAACTTGTATTTTACCATTGGTTCTAATAATAAAATGGTATTGTATTATAAAATATAATCATATTAGCTAAAAGAAGAAAAAAACTTGATTTTGCTGATTACGACTTAGCTTTGTGTACTTGATGATATTTTGCCCCCTATTCTTCATTTTGTTCATATGGTAATCTCAATTTCATGCAACAGAAGTATCTGAATGAGAACTTTGATAGCTTCTAGATCATTGTTCATTACCAAAACTAGAGAGAAATATGAGCTTCTCTTAAGAAACACGAAGAGTTTCTCAACTTCTAAATTTCTTGTTTTTTATATGAACTTATACAATATAATTTATGAAATTTTCTGCGATACAGATTTTCTAGAAGACTCTTTTACATGCTTTCAGTGTAAAAATGTTGATGTGCATCAATAAATTCTATCTCGTTTAGCATGAAAGGTGCACAATCAGTTAGGAAAGCTAAAAGCCATAACTCTATGTTCTATACTTGCTTCAACACCTTGCGCCATATCTATATGTTCTTTGTAACCTCACACATATAATCTGTATTTTTTATGCACGTCGTCCATTTCCTGTTTTCAAAAATTCTACTCTTCTATTCCTTTTAGGCATTGTGTGTTGGGCTATTGTGTACATGCACCAAAGGATTGGTGTTTTAAAAAATGTAATATTGACAAGGGGGTAATTTCTTCATCAGCTTCACTAAAAATCTTCTAGTCTTGAAAAATATTACGTTTCTCTTCCTTTCAGGCATTGTGTGATGAGCTATTGTGTAGATGAAACAAAGGATTTCTATTGTAAAAAAATGTGATATTGCCAAGGGGTAATTTCTTTATCATGTGGTCTGGAAAATGAGTACTCTTAGTGATACAAGTTACATGACTCTGTAAATATTTGACAGAGTACTCTGCCACAAAAGAAACATATGAAATATCCTGGTGGGCATTGTATTAACTAGGAAAAGGAGATACAGAGCGGGAAAACGATGTAATATCACTTGAATTTAGGCTTCTAGTTCTGTTCCACTATTCATCTCTAGTTAAGATTCCAAAAAAGGGAAGAAAAGCTGATAATATTTTTGATAGCCAATTTTGACCCTCATTTCTTCTAATTCATTATTTTCGAGCTTCTAAATTAATAATGTATCAAATTGTCATTTTTCATAACTATTCTTACCACAACGACGATTTGTTATTGTTATTTCACAATTCTATAATCACTACTAAAATTGTATGTTTTATTATA